>DWJZ01006812.1:0-12660 GCA_018249125.1 Asbolis capucinus
TCACCATAATACAAGCTAACGCTTAGTTTGGGGTCAGTTGGCCGTGTGTGAATTGTCCAAAGATATTTATATTTATTTACATTATATTTATATTATAGTTTTTTTTTTATTTAAATATGTAATATTAATTTGGCATTTTTCGTTACATAAAACTCGAATCCTCTCAGCGACGGCCATTGACAAACTCAATGATAAGTGTATCAATTAGAATTGATTGCTGAAAGCGATTTTAGGAAGCTCATGCCATATTTTTATTTATAACATCATTGCCAAACGAATTGAAATAAAATTAATGAAATTTTCTTAAATTTGTACACGACCGTGTTCTACGTATGAGCGTTTTATGTCCAAAATTTAACGGTACGTGATTCGAGTGTCGTGTACCAATTAACGTAAGCAAGCGAGCATGTACAACAGCTGGAAATGACATGCCGAAACGCGTATGTAACGATGATCGTAAGCAACATGTTTGACAACATAACTGGTTTTTGGGATAAAATTAGTATTTATCAACTCTTACTGTCCCTCGGTTCTCCACTCACAATGTCTGGGGTTAACCCAAACAGCATGCTGGGCAAGTAGGGATCGGAGGACTTCACCTTCGAGAACTTTCCGGAAAACTCTCGAGTGCACGTTTCCTCATGATGTTTTTGTTAAGTGATAATTAATTTGTGATACACGCATTGAAATCAGAGTAGCATGTTGAAGATTTTGAGACACCAACGTTCAAACCAAGGCTATCACTGCCACGTAACTTTATAATATTACTCTTATTATATAATAATATTCATAGTAGCGTCTGCTAAAATTCAAAGGATTACATATTTTGGTCGTTTACTTAATTAAAGGGGGTGAATTTTACATTAGGAAGCGTCAAGTCTCCCATATTCATGACTGTAGATTGCTTTTTAAAACCCCATCTAAGGGATGTTCACCGCTAACCGGGTTATGTGAGCATGTCAACGACATTACAGAACTCTTCGCCCTCATAAACATAGGCTTATCCTGTATACTCCTTTCATTATGTTTTAGGGATCCAAGTTTGTGGCGGGACGCTATTAATAATAAAAAGAGAAAATAAATGAGAGAAACACTTTTATTTCGCCACACTATATAGTAATTATAAATACAATAAATACAATTCAACAATCATCATTATTTCAACCCACGGCCCACTATTGAACACGGGTCTCTTATCTGAATGGAAAGGTTAAGGCCATAGTCCACCACGCTGGCCAAGTGCGAATTGGCAGAGTTCATACACCTTTGTGTTTTGCGAACTCCCCGGCATGCAGGGTTCCTCGCGATGTTTTTCTTCACCGTTATAGTGACATTTAAATGCTTAAAATGCACATAACTCCGAAAAGTCAGAAGTGCACGCCCTATGATTCGAACCCGGACTCCCCGAGTTGGAGGCCGAATTCTTAACCACTAGGCTATCACCGCTTCAACAATACCCATAACGAAACGGATGAAACGCTCAGCCTGTGCCATGGAACGGCTACGAACCACAGCTGCTGGTTTTCAGCGCTGCCCTATAGTTTCGCGCAGTTTAGCATGTGGTGTTTTTGATATAAACTTTGTAATGAATAAGATGAAAGTAACGTGTGAATTATTTATTGTAATGGCAGAATCACATAAAACTATATATAACTGTGTCTAATAACTGGAGTTTAACAAATGATCCTAAGACCGTATAAAACAGTGATAGCCTTCTTTGAACGTAGAGTGAATAGGCTTTTACTAAGTTAGTGCTTTGTATGGTACAAAGCATTCATCGCCACTTACCGTCAGGTGGGATCGTAGTCAAGCGCTAATTGATTTATCGTAAAAAATAAATTAAAAACGTTGTCCTGGGTTTTTGCACGCATCTCTAATTTTTCAGAAGTTGATTCTCACTTATTTCAGTGAAAGAAAACGTCGTGAGGATGTGTATTCCTGCATGTCCCATATAAGGTCTTGGTGAACCATATGTTAGTGTGGTGGGCTACCATATCGCTTATATTGTTAGAGAAGATTCTAAAGTTGTAGAGAGACAGTTATGGGTTTAAATTAACTATAAACTCTACCTGATTTAAATATAGGATGGATACAAAAACATCACTTTATAATTCTTGTTTCTTAATTACTTTATATCAGCCTTAACATGTGTATCGGTTTCACTAATTCAACCGTTCTGATTTTTATATCCCAGCTCAGTAATAAAATTACACGACCTACAATCAAAAAGAAATATCAAATCCAATTATAATGTAATTATGTAGGTAACCTAGCTCATTAAAAGTTTTTTCTTTTTCCGAATATATCTAAACCAGAGGCAATCAAAATGTTTGATTAGTTTTAGTCCCAGTGCCCTCCATTTGGCTGAAGTTATCCAAACAAATTTGTAGACAAGGCGGCATAGATAGCAACTCGCCATAAAAGTTATGGATCAATCGAAATATTTCATAAGCTAAGGTCTTGTGTACATGGCGTCATTTTATTCATCAAACATGAGCAACAATTGACTGCAATAATTTAAATGGCAGTTATTGATTTATTACTCATACTTAACTACTCAACTAGGGCCCGTCCTCAGCTTCGCCCGCGTCAAATGTTGATTAAAAGTAGTCTCTGTGTTATTTCAGACTATAATCTATCCATGTATCAAATTTCATCCATATCCTTTCAGTAGTTATTGTGTGAAAGAGTAACAAAAATCAATCCAGTCCTCCATTCATCCAGCTATAAAAACTTGTGCATTTATAATATTTGAATTCAACTGTTTAAATTCAAATTTTGTTAAAATTGGTCTACTTGTAAAATTGGTCTAATTGTAAAATGTAATAAAATCAAAAGCTAATCTTCACGAGCAATAACTGAAAGTATATTTTGTTTATATTCATGCGATAACGAAAAATATCACTTAGCCAGCTAGTTAGTAGGACTCGGCTGGTTACATACAGCCAGTTATCATACATCCTACAAATTTGATTGAAATCAATACAAACATTTTTTTTTCTTTGACTTTTTTTTTCAATATTAAATGATCTAAACACAGATTTGTACAAATATGTTACTTTGGTCACGCGTTGCTACAAGTAGAAATAAATTTCGGTTCACAAATTATCATTTATGTATTGAGTGCAAAATGTATCAAAGTATGTGCTGTTTAAATAAAAAAAATCAAAAAGGACATACAACCGGAAATCATGTTGTTTAGACGTTTCAAGACAATCGGTTCAATATAATATTGCAACGGATAACAAACTAGCATCTTGTGAATAGACCCTAAGGTACTTTATCTCTCCGATACACAAGTGTATTTGGAGATATAAGGAAATTACTTCGTTAAATAACTATTGTAACTCCAAGAGGTTGTAGATAAATATTACCCTGTCAACCCTTCTAATAGCTCACTTTGAGTAACTTTACGATGGGAGTGAGACGTTTGCTCAGGATTACATAGTAGGAGCGCCAAGTACTGACATTAATTCTAAGTACTTGAACGCATGATGTAATGTATCTTTATCACCATACTTTCAACACTTATTAAGGTGTGTTTAACTTAATGAGGTAAATATTTTTGGAGTAATAAATTAAATCTTATACTGGCTTACATGTCACGTACGGTTTAGCACGGACAAAACAAAAACTCATCGCAAATTAACACTGATGAACAGAGAATAAATGTGATAATTTATTTTCTTTTTAAAACGTGACTCCTTGCGTCGGGGACTGGATCATTACCAACTTAAGTACATCAAATTTTTCAATAATATTTAACGATATACGAGTATGTCACCTTCATATATTTGGTGCGTCAGTTTTTGATCTGTTTTCAGGCGCCATCTTGGACGCCATCTTGTCAAACCTATGATTGTTTCTACAATTCTGAATGATTATGAGTTATGACAATTTAAAAATCGGTTAATGCGTTTCAAAGATACACAAATCCCCAAAAAATAATTGTTAGGTGGCTATTACGTACGATATATATTTTCCAACAATGTTTCATATAGGTATGTTCAGAAATTCAAAAATGTTTACATTTCACAACAAAAAGCTGAAACTTGTATGATCCTGTGATTAATATGGCCCGCAGTATGCGGGTTACGTATGTATATTTCTATTGAATTATACTAGTTTATTCTCAACTTACATATTTAGTTAATGTAACATATGTCCCAGGGGAGGGTTAAGGGTCTTTGATGTACCCAACTGGGGCTTTTTGAGGTGACATTTAATATTTCTCGTATTGTTAACTACTGTTTGTGTTATATTACGCAGTAGTTTATATCATTATTATATAGTTTTGATTATTTAATTTTGTTCATAGGCAAGGTCACTGCAGGGCCAACAATAGTGTATTAAATCATTTAAAAAAAACACCCTATATTTTTTAACCCTATAGGTGATATGAACAGTACTAGTAGCCATCCCGATCCACCTTTCAGTGAAATCATCAGCTCGATATGATATTATATATGTCATCTGTGTTACATAAATGTATACATGAATGGCAAGTTTCATACAATAATAAGAAATGATTGAAATTAAACTTCTTAGATTCCATTGCATACAGGTCAAGCTAATATAAAGCATATAAAGACTTCAAATAGCATGGACAAGTTATGATGTAAATAACATAAACACAAAACAAATCAAACATAAAACTTTAGCAAAATGTTTAATAGAATGTATTAAAATGTTTAAAACAACGTTTTTTATATATAAAAACACAAAAAAAATTAATTGTATTGTTAACCATTGAGGGTTCCCTTGAGCCAATCCCGAACGTAGTATCAGGTCATGCTTATCATAAAAATACATTTTATCAGAACAGAATTTATACGCAAAATTTCAGCTCCGGAGTATAAGAGAAAGTGGGTCTACTTAATCTCGTAAGATTTGACCTGAAACTAATAAGCACAGCAGTTAAATACAAGCTTGTAAAATACATTCGAATTGAAAAACTCCTACATTTTTGAAGTTGGTTAAATAGACAACGTGTATTTAGAACGATACGAAAGTTGTTCGTTTGATACCGTAGTTGCAAGTGACAGGCAATCGCTATTGGGCTCGGGTTCACTTACCATAAAATTTAACCAGGTAAGATCAAGATTATTTAGAATGAAATTTTCTTCATGAAGTACTGTCTGGTCTTCTTCTCGTTTCATAATCTTCGATTTCATCTCCACTTCACATCAGCTAGTATACTTATAATCTCATGAAAGCAATTTTTGATATTTGTACTAACTAAACTACATTTTTCTGTAGTTTTCATATTAATGTTATGAATAGTATTAGTAGTAGGTATTATGACCGTCAACATTTTTTTTTATTTTCCATTGTTTACAGAAAAGTGATTATATGAGGAGAAGAAACGACAAAACAAACTCCTCAGCACACTTTTAAATTTCACACAAAATATTGAAGAATTATCCTTTCTTCACCACAATATCTTTTCATCTCTTTCACTCCTTTGCCGTTCGTAACCACACACACTAGTGTACAGCATTTTTTTTTAATTTAAGAAAACAATACAAAAATATTTAATTTTAATTATAAATCCTATATTATTTAAAAAACAAATCAAAACGGAAACATTTTCCTCATGTAGTTTTGCTTACATCCGGACACACACATATCCCACAGATTTTGCGTTTAGCATAAACATAAAATAGTGTATACGAACCAATCCTTCGTTTTGTCGTGACATGAATACAAACTACCTTATACCAGGAAGCTGTATAAGAACATTAATGCACTACATTTTGAAAGTATAGATAAAACTTCGTACAATCATACCGTATGAAACTGGCTTTACATCACAAATAAAACTAGCTTTTCGCGCAACTACGTCCGTGATTAAATTATTATTGTGTAGGCTATCTGCCTTCTAAGACGGTACAAAGTTCCAGTTCAACTAGTAGGTTCCGGATATCCTATAGACATACAAACAATAAAATATTTTCTTCGGAAATTGTATGCTATGGTAGTGATTAAGTATTTCTAGGTTAATGTAGCTGAAGGCAATATTTTCTCCGCATCAGTAATATTATGTGCCAACATTATTTATTATCGTCGTCTCATAGTCGTCGTCGTCGTCGTTGTCTTATATCGTCGTCGTCGTATTATAGTCGTTTGTCTTATTAAAGGATTTCCTTTCGTTTTCTTTTACTTGGATTTTCTGGTCCTATTTACTTTGTTGCGATTCTTTTACATAGCTTTTATCGACTTGTTACAAAGCAAGTAACAGGTTAGTAGCAAAACTGCCTGCGAAGTTATCTGGATCGATACCCTGCGGAGATAGAGTGTTGTGTAACAGGTAAATATTTGTTCCTGGGTCATGTTTATCTTTTAAAGTAGTAATTTTTGTATTATACCAATTAATATGACGTTTATAGATGCTTTCATTGACCTGGCAAGTTTGTCGCATTTAAATAACGAATCTGTACTGATATTATAAAGCCGAAGAGTTTATTTGTTTGCTTGAACGAGCTCAAGAACGAGCTCAAGAACTACTTGTCCGATTTGAAAAATTCTTTCAGAGTTCCATGGTCCAGTTATTGAGCAAGGCTGTAGGCTATATATTAAAGATCAATAGGAGCGGAGACCAATGAAGAATGTTTCAAAATGGGGATTTTTTTTCCTATTGAGAGCTTCCGCTGCGTGCGCTGCATAAACGGTTAAAGTTTCCCAAAAATCATGTATAACAGAAACAAAGTCGCGGGTTAAAGTTAGCGTTAGCCCTAAGTAATTATTACATGTGAACGAAGTCGCAGGCGGAAGCTAGTGCTATATGAAATTCTATACCCTCCATTACATTGGCGTTGCCCAAAGAATTCAGTTATCTCTTGGGCGTACCTAAAGAAATTTTCTTCAAAATAAAATAGACAAATGCATATTTAACGTTGTAATGTATGGTGTAAAACAATCAGTTAAAACACGTTCAATATTATAACCGTAGCCTTCCGGTAATGTTTTCCGGACGTAAATTACATTAGTACCACAACGCAGCATAGTCTTTTAATGTTCTCAAAGATAAATGAACCATAAAGCATTTTTAATAAAGTTCTTTCTTTGAAATAAAGCGGTCTAGAAAGAAAAATAAAATGTAACAAGTCCTTTGTGCATCCTGTCTGTATTTTCAGTATAAAAGCTTCCTACAAGGGGTGTATTTTGCACGCAAGATAACTTTGTGCTTCGGATAGAAGCGGTTACGCAAACATTAGATACTATGCTGTTCTTTGTTTAAAAATTTTACAATACCAGACAATCTTTCGTGGTTGAAATTCATCCGTAATTCAATTTAAAAATAAATCGTCATTGACATCACTGTAATTGCCAAACGTAGGGTTGTCAAATGCATGATAGTTTGTGTAATGTTTTTAATTTGTAATTTAATGTAGAAAACCTAAACAGTAACACTAGAACCGGGCTAGATGGCAGCAGCACCAAAACAATTAAATGTTTAAAACCTTGTATTATAGATCGTCTAACAAACTGTATTAACTTATGCTTAGCCCGGGGAATATTTCCCGACTCACTAAAAGTGGCTAAAGTTACCCCCATACATAAGTCTGGGGTTAAAACTGACCCCAGTATTTATAGGCCTGTCTCAGTCCTGCCCGTTTTATCGAAAAATTTTGAGCGAATACTATACAAACGTTTGAGCGCTTACTTAAATAACAAACAGATTTTAATAGAGCAGCAATATGGTTTCCGGCCGAAGTCAACTACCGGCACAGCGGTAATTGATTTAGTGACAAAAATTAAAACTCACATTGATGAAAAAAAAATAGTTCTTGGAATATTTATTGATATAAAAAAAGCCTTCGATACAGTCAGCCATCATAAGCTTTTACCGAAATTACATAACATAGGTGTCAGGGGGACCTCACTCGATATGTTTTCTTCGTATTTGAATAACCGGCGCCAAGTTGTAAAAATAAATAACTTCACCAGTGCCTCTCAAATAGTGACATATGGAATTCCTCAAGGCTCAATAATGGGACCTTTGCTGTTCCTGATTTATAAAAAAAGCATAGGACTGACAGGGTACTTAACATTATATGCGGATGATACATGTCTCTTCTATTTTGGTACTTCTATAAGTGACATCTTATGTAATGCTCAAAAAGACCTTGATATGCTCAGTGAATGGTTACATTATAACCTATTGACAATTAATACATCAAAAACATCATTTATGATTTTTAAAGCAAAAAATAAACCCATAGCTGACCTTACGCCGCTTACTATTAATAATAACGTTATACACCGGTCCCACACAGAAAAATACCTTGGTCTCTGGATAGATAACAAGCTTACATGGAAACCCCATATTGAGCATATAAAGGCCAAGCTTATATCTTTATCAGGAGCATTGCACAGGATAGCCAGCTGTATACCGCCTAAAATTCGGCATATAATATACAATAACTTGGTAAGATCGCACGTTGAACACCTAATCCAAATATGGGGAACTGCTGCGCCTACAAATATAAATCCACTACAAAGAACTCAAAACAAAATTATTAAAACGCTATTTCACTGCCATCACCATACACCAACCATTAATTTATACAAAAAAACTAAATTATTAAATCTACATCAATTATATGAACAATTAATTGCATATTAGTCAGAAAAATTGTTACCAATTCCATACAATCTAATTTAAAATTATATTTCCAACAAAATACGCATAATCTACGAAATAAACATAAAATAAAACTATCAAAAATAGGTACTAATTATGGGAAAAAGACTATATTGTACGAAGGAGCACAGCTGTATAATAAACTGCCGAATGAAATAAAATAATGCAAAAATATACATATATATGTACAAGCCTAAGCTAAAGAACTACCTATGTAAAAAATAACTACAACTTACCTTATACAATATCGCACTTACCTTACCTTATGTAATACACCTAACTTTATATACTATACCTTACCTTAGTCCTAAACAAAAAAAAACTCACTGAAAATATCGATCCTTATTTCGCCTTTCCTCCAACATACCCCAGAGGTTAAATTTATACCTACTGTTCAGCTTTAAGCTATAAATCATTGTATCTCATTTTAAGTGAAACCTTGTGTTTTTTTGAGAAATAAAGTCTTTAAACCTATTTATTTTTGCACTCTTGCTTAGTGGTAACTTTAACTGTGCCGAGTCCTTGTAAGGGGGATGCAGTAGAGGTAGAAAACTGCTTAGCGCGGACATAGCCGTGGGAAACAACTAATCCTTACTTCTAAATATGAAAGTAACATTTCACGCATAAACTACTGAACTGATTTTGATGAAACTTGGTGCAAAGCTGGATAGAACTTGAGGAAAACTATATGCTACTTTTATGGAAGAAGACTTTCCCCATAGGCGACGAATGTTCATCATTATGGTAAATATAGGCGTAATACTTTGGATTCGTAGACTTCATGTGGTGACTGTGAGTGGTGAGGAGGGTAGGGTATGAAGAGACAGGCTGAAGAGAGGGGGTTGGAGGAGGAGGTGCACGAACGTAGACGCGGGAAAATAATAGTTAGCTCTAAGTTAGTACGTCCAACGTCCATTTCTAGGTAAACATGTTCAAAACAAAGTTAAATTGAGAATGAAGTGCACTTTCCAAGCTTCAGTATTCGCAGTAAGTTTACGATCCATCACTATCAACGTTGGAATTTGTTCATTCAACGTGCGATCCTTCACTGGGAATGCAAAATGGAAGGGGTGTTCATGTTCACTTAGGGTGGACTATACATATTTTTATAAACATGCTTTACAATCGAGATAACGCTAGTGCTCATTTACTGTACGTGGTCTACCTGTCAAAACGAATTTAATACATAATTATAATTCTATTTAATAAAAAAATATAATTCAATTTTCTATAAAATCAACGTATTTTTATACCTATATTCTTATAAATTTATGTTAAATATAAATTATTTATTTTTATTATGAATTTTATGGCCTTTACTTCAATTACATTTAATATCTTTTTATATCTCTACATATATTATTTCATGTGTACACTATGTTTGCCTTACTATTATAATATTTTTGGGGGCTTGTCTGGGCCTACTGGAAGAGATTCCGTTTCGAAATAAGCAGTACCCTTGTACTCTTTTCTGTATGTTAAGTATAGTTTTAAAATTTTATGGTGCGCATAGAGTATTAGATAAATAATAAACAACAGAGTCCACCATACCTACGAGTACTCTCCGCATCGCCCGCTACAATATCCAACTGACATTGACATTAGTGCTTGAAGTTTAATTAGATTACAGCTATTTTGTCACAGACTATCTACAGTAACTCGTCATAGACAAACACAAGTCTTGACCGAGGGCTCGAGAAAAAAAAAATTGCGCAAAATGTTTTTATTCTTTATTGATTCTTATAATTTTTTTGGAATAAAAGGCAATATAATAGTAAAAACAACTTTAGCGCAGTGAAAGAATGGCGCAGCAATAAATAAAAATTGGAAAAAAGGAGAATTATTACTAAAATACTGGTGTTCCAGCCACTGAACATTCCGTGAACTAATAACATCATATTATATTCCTGGATTTGTTATTCTAGATTCCTCTAGTTGAGGGTAGCTTGCATGCGGCGCACGTTGATGATTACAGCTACGCTCTCACGACGCCATTTGCGGGTTAACACCTGGAAATATATTGTTTGAGAACTATAGACGCTGTAGTAAAATGTTTGAGCAGCTAAGCCTAGTAGTTCAATAATTTTTTATGCTAACTTTTTAATTTTATTTACTTTCTTTTTACTGCTGACCTGTGAGCAGCCGACCGAGGTGCCACTTCATACAATTGTTTTTCGCAATCTCTATTTAAGCTTCGTACGTACGTCATATTTTATCAAAACCACGGTTATTTTTACATCAAAATCACAGTTTCTCATCATCATCGTCATTGCAACCCGTGTGTCTCACAACTCTCTCTGGTCTCTTCTCACAATATGGGAGGTATTGTATGGGCCAGAGACCAACACGCTGGCCAAGTGCGGATTGGCAAATTTCACACCAATTTTAGAACTTTATAGGGAATGGAGGTTCCTCACGATGTTTTCCTTCACGTAATAATAAACTTCTCATATTGACATAATTTTGAAAATTATTGGTATCGCAGATTTTGAACCCAGGACCGTTGGAGAGACCAACGTTCAATTCTCTAAGCTATCACTGTTCTTAATATTAGTAAGGATGATGAATTAATGATAGCAACGATAAAGCTGTTGATGATAAAATATACTCGGAACAAGATTTAACATTTTATTCGCAACCGCAGCACAGTAAAATAATTTGAATTCAATTACGGGTGACGAAACTGCGCGATCTCAACTCGGCATGACACCTGCCCGGCATCCGCCGGCTTCTCTGAAATTACTCCGTTGTATTATGTCCAACGCAAAATTCACTTTGCTCTTTTTATGCGCGAGTTAACAGAAACGTTAATGTATATTAAAAACTCATCTCAAAGGTGAAAAAAAAAGAAAAAATGATGTCGAAGGTGAAAGGAAAAAATGATTATTAACCCGTGGGAATCCGACACACGTTTTACAATGTCGTAATTTTTCGGTTATATACACGAAGTTTTTCCTTCGACCACGTCCATATGGTACATCATCCTCTATATCCCCCACTTTACTCATCCCCCCATTACCCCCCTCCCTAACTAGTCATAATAATCTCACTTATATATTTTTCTCCTGACAAATCAAGTTAAAACTTATCAATTTACTCAAATAAATTAAAACTTAAAAAAGCGGCCTGGTTCAATGTGGATTTGCAGAGGGCTTAGTGACAAAGTGTTTTAAAGTAATTATCCTACCAAAAGGCCTCTGAATGGACTAATCGGCTATCTAACGATAGCAACCGGGACCATTTTACGTGACCTTTGCAACATGGAACCACTTCAAAATCTGTTGCTGTTACCCATCTGCCTATCAACCATAGACACAGTTGCTTATTTCGGCTTATCTCTTACGATCGACGCAAGCCGGACCATAGCCCCATCCGTCGGCTTAAATCATAATTCATTCATTTCATTTTAATTAACTTGCGAACCCTTTTGGGATAGATTTCTAAAATGTAATTTGGCTTTATTGGCTGAAGGTGAATGTACGGCTTTTCAAAGTGATCGCTTCGGTAGTCCGGTGAGCGAACAAATTGAAAGAATCAAATTATGAACACTCAAGTGGCATATTTTTATTCAATCTAGATATTTTCGAAGATATACGAAATATACGAAACTAGTTTTATCCTGTGACTCTTTCCGCGTGGTACAGCACCCCCCCCCCCTTTGCCCCCGTTCTTCGATCCCCCTCTTCACGCCCACAGTTTCTAAATATAAATACATCAATATCTTTGGACAATATAAACTAATATCGTCGCGGACATTAAATATTTTAATGCAAACGGGTACTCACGATCTGTTTATTATTTTACCGATATTTCGACCTAGTTACACCCAGTTAGTCATGGTCTCTTCAAGTCTGAAAAAAATATCTTTGGACAACTCGCACACAGTCATCTGAACCCAAACTAAGTGTCAGCTTGTTGATGATCAGACGACTGACAAACATACATATGTAATATATATATAAACACGTACTTATAAAGATATATATACTCAGACGCACAGATCCAAAATTCCT
>DWJZ01006813.1:0-12659 GCA_018249125.1 Asbolis capucinus
CATTAACCAGGCTGGGAAGTCACTGACGTGCTGCCTGCCAGAAAGAAGTAATACATGCGTCATCGTCCTACATAAAAGCAGTGAATCTGTTGTTCTTGTAAAATTTATATTTTACAACCATTATCCACGTCCATGGACATTAACCAGGCTGGGAAGTCACTGACGTGCTGCCTGCCAGAAAGAAGTAATACATGCGTCATCGTCCTACATAAAAATAGTGAATCTGTTGTTCTTATGAAATTTATATATTTACGATCACTGGTTTAATTTTTGGGAGCATTAATGTCTACCAAAGCCAAATTTGAATTTTAATTGTTAATTAATTGTGAGTACTATGTGCGTCTCCAGTGTGTGCACGGGTGGTCAACGTGGCGAAAATATAAGAAAATATAATTTTAATACTAGCTCCTAGTTGATGTAGGTATCAAAAACGATATATTTTCAAGATTTTATTCTAAAACTTTCTTGGCTTCAAAAGTATGTATGCCCGCGATAACTATAATTTTTGCGTTAGAGTTAAGTTGGTAAGAGTAGACTTGGTCTAACTAAAAGACGAATTTTGTACGGAACCCTAAAATACCTCTTAATATGGGAACCTCAGTACATTATGAGCTGGTGTTTAGGTACTCATGAAACATTCCGGTTGTGGACTTTTTTTCTAATGTAATTCTATTTACATATGAATAACAATAATTTAAATAAATGTGTTTAACTCTTTTCTTCTTCTTCTTCTTCTCAGTAGCCGTTTCTTCTTCTTCATGTCGAAACACATTTTTAAAACAGTCTATTAAGATATACATTATTAAACTTCTTGCTATCTTCACAAATGCCTGCGCATTTTTCTATATTTCTGACCCTTCCTTATGTTTGGCTATCCAGACAATAGGAATGAGAGTACTGCCTTTGTTGTTTTTAAGAAACCAATAGTGAATATTATACTCGCTACTTTGAATAGCACATTGCGCACAGTATTTCGTCCGACAGTTCTTTATTTTCATTGATTTATTCCAGTGATTTATATCATAATTACCAATTAAAGCAAGGCCTTGATACTGGCAAAAATGTTAATTATGAAGTGAAAGATATAATTAAATACAAAATGTTTTTTTGGTTTTTAAGTTTTTTTTTAAGTTTGGTGATTTTATAGTCAATGACATCGGCAGGCTTGTGTCGGCAAAGGTTGCAGATTATATTATATTCTACCGTTATTATTATTAGTGTGAAATTGCCTAGAATCTCAAGATTGTGACAGACAAAACACGTACAAGGGAAAAACATGGCCGTGGAGCAAGACTCATGTCAAATCCTTGACTCAATACTGCAGTACAATATGTATGTTTTTTTTAAGTGAAGCAAGTATAGATAAAAGAGAAAGAAATAGAATATATTATTCATCACTTTATTTTCATACAATATATTTCAAAACGTAAATTATAGTAAGATACGAGTTACATTGAATCGTGCATCTATGTTAAAATATTTCAAAGAAGACATTCATTCTTCTCCATCTTGTTTAATTGTCTTCATATGAGCTGCAGTAAATTGGAGTTCCTCGAAATAATAAGCAGTGAATGAATGGGCGATTAGCGTTAAAGGGTCGGAGGTGGTGGCTTACCACCAGATACCCTTTACCATTTGTTGAGACAGTTGAAATGGAATAACATTCGATAATACACAACTATACTTCATAGACAGACATTAATAACTAAGATATCATTTGCTACAAGAATTTTAATTTGTAATCAAAGATAACAAAATAAAAAAACAAGGTTTATTAAAAATATTAAAAAAAACACAAGCTTTATTTAAAATTATACTATACATATATTCATTCGGACATTACTCACAAAACTGAGCATTATTGTCAATAGTCAGAAGTTTTCTTATTGGAATTCACAATACACAATTTTAAAACTAACATGATTTATTAAAATACTTAAAAACACAAGCTTTAATTAAAGATCCATAATACAAAGAAGCACACAAAATTTCAAGTCCATATTGTTAACCATTGCGGAGTTCCCTTGTCTGGAGCTAATCCTGAATGTAGTATCAGGTCACGCTTGTCATAAAAATGCATTGTCTACAACAAAACTTTATGCAAAATTTCTGCTTCATAGTGTAAGAGGAAGTGGGTCTTATTTAGCTTGCAAGATTTGACCCGGAACAAACAAGTATACTTACGTACTAATATACCAACATACACTGTAAGTTAAATTAAAGATTGTGAACAAATATGAAAAAATACAAAATAAAACAATTCTTTCTCAAATCAGATTTTTAATGATACCTTAATTTATTGATTCCATAACCGAAAAATCTCTTTTCATTTTAGCAAAAGTGAGTTACTATGAGACAATGTAATCAAAGCAAAATTTATATCTCAATATTGAGACAAATTGAAATGAAGAGTCCGATGAAAATACACACCATTATCGGCTGTCGCCCCTGGTCCTGATTAGTTGAATTCTTTATTTGCTTTTTGAATCCCAGATGACACGTGTAATAATATAACGTCATAATAAAACGTCATTCAGACTGTTTTTAACTGAATTTAATATCTTCGTTATGTTAAGCTGTAATATTTTATAAACTTTATTATGCAAGTGTGACCGACAATAACAAAACAAATAAAAATACCAATATTGTGTTAATAATATTTTTTTTCTTAAATTAAATTTGTAATTACTTACACTTAAGCAGGTAAATTAGGGAGGAAGAAGTTGAATACCGTGCACGCTGCTCTAGGACCGACGACAAAAGATAAATGGGAAGAAGGATCACAAAAACTTGAGCAGAAAGACGAAGAGGACTAAATATTTCACAGTTCCCTCTCTACAGGAAGTATTTACAAAAGTCCTCTGAATATTTTATTTTATATAAAATTGTGACCAAACTGATGTTTCAAATCATAAGTTGCGAAATCGATATTTTCATTACAAATACCTTTTGAAGTATATCTTTCAAATCAGAAGTAATGTTCATAATAATAATCAGGCAATGAGAAGAATAATCAGGTAATGAGAGAGCTATATCTGTAAACTGCTAATCACTTCTAACAGAAATTAGTGAATTCTCATCCACAAGCTTTAACACCAATCTTGTAACGCAGTCTCTCGGTAAAAATATCAGACATGTTAAATTCCTATTCACATAGGGTAGTTCCAGTGCCTAAAAACATTTCGTAATTCGTTTGCCGCTACTATGTCCGAATTATCAGTTTTCCACATAGACTCAATGTTTCTTAGTGTACTAATATTTACGAATCATATAACATAATCTCCGTGTAATATTGTATTTTTTTGGGACTTAGATGCTCGATATAAATACATAAATTATATGTACCTGTAATGTTGATGTGTGACATACAGATTTTCGCTTAGTATAACAAATTGTTATTCACAAAATTTATATTTACCCATTTACTATCAGCAGCTTTTTGCCCTTCGCTAAAGTCTATGTTTTCGGGTTTGGATCGGAGTATTTTCATGTGTTTAGCCTTAAATATATCGCTAAAGTTGCTGTTAATGTTTCCGTGTACTCTCGAGGCCAGACATACAGTCACATTTTTCTATGCATCTATTGAGTCCAAAATAGCTGGAAAACTGATTAAAATCTAAAAACATTATCACTAACGTATCTACAACACATGTTATGACTAAAGTATTGAGAATAAAGTAATTAATTTAATTAATTTTAATTTCTGTAAGATTTATGACAAGCAAAAATAAACCTCAGTTTTATCCATTAAATATAACGCATTCAATATTTGTTCTGCCGCTTCTTTCTTTGCTCTAAGTATTAAGGAACCATTAAGAATGATATACTGTAAGAAGATATTAACATCAATGTTAATAATACAACTTTTAGATGAATTTTAAAAGTATGTCTTAAAAATTTAAATACTTCAAATGGGTCTTCTAAGAAGAAATATTGCAACGGACTTCAACTGAGGGAAATTACAAGCAACAACATATGTATGATATGATGACATTATATGATCCAACAGTAAGCTTGTTGGTTGCTCGGGTATCGATGATTCTGATTCAGTTTTTAAAATTTTAAAACTCTATATATTTTTGTCCTTCATAAAGGAATTTATTTTTAGTTTATAAGGTTAAGAAAATTTAGATACAGCTGGTAGTAGAATAAAAATTATAAATCGACCGTAAGACACTAGGAATGCAGGATTTGATTTAAAATAAGAACATTATATAGATTTCTTGCATTTCTTGGATTCATGTTGAAATCATTATTTTCATCAAGACACTCCATGTTTTTTATGAAATTTTAAGAGGTTCATACGTTTATTTTAATTTTTAGGAACTTGAGGCGGCGGTGATCAGTTATCGATATCATCAGGTGACCCACCTGCTCGTCTGCCTGTTTATAACATAAAAAAGCATTAAAGAATGTTAGACTTTCAAAATTTTGTTTATTTAAGACATCTGCAAAATCAACACCACTTACTGCTATAATTCGAGATAGTTGACGAAACTTGAGAGATACTCGTACAAGATCCTTCCGACGATGTAAGGGCTGCAGAGACAAACATTTGTTATTGTTACTTCAAATTTAATGATATTTTAACGTTTATATAAAGATTACGCTTGAGGGCGCGAATGTCAAAGGATTAGGCGACGTCATTGTTAGTATATGTAGGTAATTAATTTTGTTTATCGTTACAGGCGAACACAACGAGAAGTTTTATATGTTAATGTTACGTAATCCTTTCATCAAGTAGTAGTCCAGCAGTTGAAGTATTCGTATCACGAGACAGACTCAGTCTGTACAAATCCTACATACGCATATTAAAATTTTCATAAGTTATATGAGTATTCCAAGTTAATCATCAGTTGCTTCGGTGAAGATAAACATCACGAGGTCTCCACGCTTAAGAGTTTTCCATAAAATTCTTGATGACGGTTGAATTCTACCAATCACTGTAGTTGGCTGATTATGGCTTATACCCTACAAGTCGTGAGAATGTCGTAGGTTAAAGTGAAGAATCATTTGATCCGAGTAAGGTTAAGGTGTATCAGTAATAAATATAGCAAAAAAAAATTATTACAATCTACTTACCAGCAATAACAATGCAATTTAAATATGCGAGGAACATCATTAAAACAATTGGCTTTGCCATTACGGCTATAGCAATTGGCGTATACATACGTACAGTACGTTCCAACAAAAGATCTTTAAATGATTTTAAATAATAACTAGTAGTATTTGTGTAGTTGTTTGTTCATATGGCAGAATTAATTTATTCTTTTGTTTAAGCAATGTTTCAAATAGACTCCACCTAAGAGATGAAATATAAAAGGCTCCAGCTAAAGAATAGGAACTTTCTGGATGTTCTTGCCGCTTCTACTTTAAAGACTAAATTCATAGTAGGAATTTGTTGCATTGATTACGTGGTTTGACTTTTGAAAATGTTCCTAAAATAGATTAAAAAATATATATAAAACCTAATACCATCGACCCCGTTTTTTTTTGTTTCTTTCAAATCACGGGCTAATATTGGTTCTATTTATTTTAATCAAGGGTATAAGCACGACAGTATTTGGACAATTTTTAAATACTCTGTAGAGTAAAACCTGTAAAGCGAATTTATTTATATGACAAAATCAAATGAACAGTCAGTTTTTGTCAACGACTGAGTCCCATTAGTTTCCAACAATCCCGCGGCTGCCCAACACATTCGATCACTCGAGATGGACGTAGAAAGCCGGCTGTGAGAATATTAGTTTAACTATTTATAAGAATTCGCGAACAAAATATATGATGGTTTAATAAATCGACACATAATATAGTGGTATGATCATTGTCAACGTAGTCGTAATTAATTAAATACGCAGTATTGAGTATAGCTTAAAAACTACACGTCAGATGTCTTTATTATTTAAATAGATGGGTAAGGGACACAAACCCACAGGCTACTGCGACCAAGTTTGATCTATTGTGGCCAGACCCATTAGTTATATCTGGTCGCCAAGGCCTACCGTTGCGAGGAACCGTTGGACGTCCTTGGGTTCCAGATCCCTAACATGCTCCCTGACATAAATAATTTCTGTAGTGAGACAGTGTCGCGCACTCACAGAGTACGTGCGTTGTCGTTTCCAATGCCTCATTGCAGAATCTACAGATTGCAGTGTTGCTTAGCCCTATGGTGTGTAGGTGTTTATTGAGTCTGCAATGTCCAGTGAGTTCCCGGATCAGGAATACCCATCAGATATCACTAAAACTTAAATGGAATTACGCGATAAGTTCTAGCTGTGGATTAAAACACGAATCACCAAAATCGTAAGCCCAATGAAAATTATTAGCGAACATTAAGAAAAACAATTAAAAAGCTAATAACGCAAAAACTACTCGTCAGATATCGCTTATGGTGAAAAAACATGAAAGTACAGGACAAGTACTACCTGTGGAATAAATAAGATATCATCAAAATCACTACACCCAGTAAAAAATTATAAGGTAAAACGGAAAAACATGAATATTAAAAGGAAGAATGGATCAAAACTGCTCGTCAGATGTCGCTTAACATAAAATGTAACCAATTCCCAATCACCAACTTTCAAAAAAAAAATCGTGTATTCAGTAAAAAGTACTGATGTACCACGTATAAAAGAACATGAATTTATCTTTTTTGAAGGCTGTTAAAAATAAAAAAAAACATAATCTAAGGGTAAAAATAATTAATTTGACTACTACTGTTCAAGAACCTGGGGTTAACATTACACTCTGTAGATAGAAAGAAAGGATACAAGAATAAACCATTCAATAACAAGTTTGAAACTGAGCAGCGTTATCAGATGTAATATATTATTTTCGTTTTAACTATTTGAATCTCAATTTATGATGAAAATCACAGCCACGTTTGATGAAATAGTTCATAACCATGGAACAAGATAAAGCATTGTATAAGTTCATTAATATATTTTGTATCAAAACGTGAATACCTTAAATTTTATAACACAATGTTGATTCTTATAACAAAATAAGAGACTCTTTTAGGATAGCCGTGTGATATTTCAGAAAACATTATAAAATCGTACTAAATCGAAACATATCATTTAATTTAAAATACAAATTAATTTGGTGTTCTTGCTTGGTGACGTTTTATGCTATTGCTTCGGCACTCATTATTTCTTTTTCTGGCACCGGGTCATCAATAACTGTAATCAAAAACAGAGTAAGTTACTACAAACAGCTGAAATCTCTATGAGACCCATAAAGCCAGCTGCTGTGTTTTATCTGACGACCATGTGCTAAGAACCCGTATAGATTGTAAGTAAAGAATAAGTTGTATATGCATTTTTTCGTCTCTTCTCCTTACTCTCCCTTGAAGTGCTCAAAGCCCGGCGTTTCGGCAAGAGTTAAACAGCAGCGTTAGTAAGGTTACCCATTAGGTAACCGCTAGTGGCAAAAAAATCATGAACACTTTCGTGCTTCACGGGATACTTAAGACAAAAAGCTGATTGTTACGGCTGCATGCTATCGGGAAGCTTAAATATTCCCTACACTTGGAATAGCGACAAACTTCACCACCAATCCGTGGTGTACGGAGTGGAATATTCTCTTCGGTTCGAAGAATTCTGTGTTGAATAGTGAGTTACTGAGGGGTGGAAGCCACATACATAGGTATGATACTTACAGACTCTGCGCGGACATTTATTTATTGGAACACAAACGTCTAAACTGTTTCTTAAAAAGCCCTCAGCGCACACGCAGCCAGCCTTGCAGCCCGGGGGGTATGGCTTACATGCTATGTTCATATCTTTTGTTGCACAGTTTCTAATACAAGGACTATCAATTTGCAATCTGAAGGAACTTCGTCTTGGCCGCAAGTAGTTGGAGCTGGAAGGTAATAACATAATTATGAAATATTTAAATATAGCATTCATGAAAATTACGCGACAAGCGAAGCTAATTTATTCTGTCTATCTCTAATTTTCTACCTTGTGACTAGTAATGGTGTAAGCATTACTAACTGTGCCCGTGACTTTCTGATTTGATTCTTATTTTTTTTAATATGTTTCCTATTCAATCTATCATAAAGCAATATAGTAAAAGAATTCTGCAGCCTATAAAAATATGCAGGTAACAGAGTCGTGCGCCCATAATTAACTCGAAACAGGGCTGACAGCCGAAATTGCAACATTGTTCGGACACTAATCAATAGAACAATATGAAGCATTGTCGAGATTAAAGTTATACTGATTCTCATTGTTAATGAAATAAACTGGAAATTAAACATCGACAGCTATGTAAAGCCGCCATCAGTAAGGAATATTTCTTAGGTAAGCTTCTTGGATAACTTACGTGAGCACTCAGAAATTGGTATGCATTTCTTATCCTTGTCCCGTGCGTATCCATTCAAGCAGTAGCACATCGGGTTACACATAACGTTCTGGATTGGGCAATTGTCATGGCTTTGGTAGTGCAGTTTGTCGCATTCGTTGTCGCACTCGTTATCACATGCAAAATATTCATAGTCACCTGAACACTTTCCTAAAGAAGATTAACATTTTAAACTTACACTTGTAACTTTCTGTTAAAAGAAATGAAAATTAATAATAATCTTAAATTAATTTATTGGTAATTAAAAAGAATAGGTATTTAATATAAAGATATGCCAAACAAAAATTAATTATAAGAAGGTGATTTTATAAGGAGTCATAACTATGCCACTGATAAACAAAGTGTTGCTGTTCATGAGCTCAAATCAACCATATCTACTTCATCATTAGTTATTACGCAATTTTGCTATACATATATAAATTCAAATTCCTACTTCATAAAACAACGTGTCTGAAAGTAAATATGAACACCATACTCACTACATTCATCTTCAGTTATACATTGTCCAATCTTATTTCTGTAATACCCGTCTTTACATCGGCATTCGCCTTTGCAGCGAGATTTGGCGGTGACTTCAGAAGGAATTATAGGACAAGCAAATGTTTTGTCAAGGTTTTCACATGTCTGGTTATAGCAAAGTCGTCCAGGACAAGGGACCCACACTTCGTTCATACCGCAATTGTTTGCTGTGAAATAAAATAAAAAACCTTAACTTCTAATACCTTATTTGAAGATAATAAAGATCAAACTTTTGATGAATTCACTTTATATTCTAATTTTTTTAAGAATTCGTCACAACTTCACTAGCGGATTCAAATGCAGATCTAAACTAAAATTAATGAAATATTTGACAATGCCATTTTAAGCGGTGTGGTACTTTTTGTGATAAATCTTCAGCAGCGACTACATCTAAGTGAAAAAAAATATGTTAATGTTACATTTCATATAAAAAATTAAGAAGATTAAAAAAAATTACCTGCAGTAACTGCAAAATCAATTTTTGCCACAAAGGCTATGATAATAATGAGCTTCATCATAGTAAACATGAACGTGCTCTGACATTCCAAAAAACTTGTGACACCTTTTATACAATATTTTTATACACTTGTATAAATATGTATAAATAAAATTGTACTGAAACAAGTAAATTTGGTTGACAATTTTGTTAGGTGCTGGAATTAATTCGTATCGTTTTTTTATTAATAAATAACGATTTATTGGAAATGAAAATAAAAAATTACATTACTGGAAAGACTGCCCATCGCTTGCCACTACTTTTTCCCATATTTCAGGTTGTAGTCGAATACCCCGTCGAAAAACTCTTTGTCCTAAAAGGCAATCCATGAAGCGATCCAATTTTGGCAATCTTCGTAAGACGTTAAATTTTCCCCTGATAAACCATGAGCCATTGATCGTAACAGGTGGTAATCCGAAGGGGCAATATCCGACAAATACGGCGGGTGGGTTAAGACTTCCAATTTCAATGTTTCCAGGTCTGTTTTCACTGATTTCGCCACGTAAGGTCGAGCATCCTATGATCTTCTGCATTTTTGATTGTCGTCATATATCCAGTTTTCATCATCAGTAACAATGCTATGTATTTTGTTTTCTTTTGTACCATTCAAGCAGTAATTCACAGGTCGTAAAATGTCATTCAGTGTTTCTCGGTTTGAATTCATATGGGACCCAATTACCTTCCTTTTGGATAATTTCCAGAGCTTTAAGGCGTTTTCCTACCGTTGATAAATCAATCTCCAACAATATAGAAAACTTTTAAAGTGTCTGAAACGAATTTCCTTCAAGTAAATCCTTTAATTCTTTATCTTCAAATTTTTTTGGCTGTCCAGCTCGTTCCTTGTCGTCTAAATCAAAATCACAACAACACAAAACCACCAATTTTAAAACGCACAAACCGCTTCCGACATATTTGGTAAGCTAAAGCATGTTCACCGTAAACTAAAATCTGATCACTTTTCGCAGCATTTTTATTCATATTAAAATAATATAATAAAACTCCTCGAAAAACACTTTATATTTCGCCATATTTAAATAGCTGCCACTTGTTGTTACTAGCAATTTAAGGATAAGATGCGTCATAAAAATATCACATAGTAACATCTTATTCACGATCAAATTGTTTCTGAAGGTTAAACAGAACACTGTAGGTAATAACCACGCCATCTCTCATCAAACACTACGAATTAATACCAACGCCTAATAAGTTTTATACTGTGTTATTAGCAAGACGCACATTTTTGACATTTTTTTAAATTATCATCACCTAATTTGTTACACTGAAACACCTTAAAATGTATGTACCTCAAAAAATTTTAGGAAATTAATGAAATGATTTTTTATGTTCATTTTTATTAAAGACTAGCTCTGTCTAGATTAGTTTAAGATACTTCTTATTATATCAGCTCTCTGCCAGTGAAAGTCTCTTAAGAGATAAGCCGGAACAACAGACAGACACACAAAACTAGCAAATAAAACATTTGAACTGAGTGCCAATTCGATCTGGAATTTTTTTCCATTCTAATTTGTCAAATTCAAGGTCGAATTTGCACCACCACTCCCGTTGGATAGTAGGTTAAGTAGTAATTAGTATAGCAACTCTGAAACCACTGGACCACTTTAGACACAATTGTGCATGTTTATAACTTATTGGAGGAGAACGATTACTGGATAGTTTACATGCTATCTTCTGCGACATCTGACGGCTGGTTTTTGAGTTATTTGGTTTTCTAAATGTTCCTACATAATTTTATATTGACTTTTAGCTACATTTAACAAAGTTTTTAAAACACTTACTTAATCAAATGATTATTCATTTCACTAATAATAATTTACTTTTATCTCGAGGAATACGGCTTTGTCAATACAACAGATGTAGGTGCTAGGCTCTTTAAGCACATACATATGTATATGAGGCCTGGAAAGCATCACAAAATTCTATGGGTGTGTTTTGTGATCTCCGAAAAGCGTATCATCGGGATCACCAGCTATGACCGATGTCCCTCAGGGTTAAATTTTAGAACCTTTCCTCTTTTTAATATATGTCAACGATCTGCCATTCCATGTAAATAATTATGCCGATACTGTACTGTTCGCTGATGATACTTCACTTATATTTAAAAAAAAATAAAAAAAAATACGATGTAAACAGTACTGTAGCTCATACCTCGCCTTGGTTTACTCTTAATAACTTAGTTCTAAATGCATATAAAACGAAGAAATGTCAAGAGTTTGTTCTGTCAAATGTAAAATGGGGTAATAAAGTGATCAAATTGTATAATGAAATATTAGGCTTAGAAAGGTCCACAGTATTTTTGGGAATAAATTTAGACTATAAGCTCCAATGGGGAAACCATATAGCGGCGGCATCGGGTAAACTGACTAAGGCAGTTTATGCGATAAGCAAAATAAGGCAGTTTACAGATGTTGAACCGGCAAGGCTAGTTTATTGTGCCTATTTTCATAGTATCATGTCCTACAGTATTTTACTTTGGGGTAGTTCAGCAGACATTAAAACATATTTGTATAAGAAAAGAGAGCCATTAGGTCAATTTATAAATTAAAATCGCTCGAATCACTTTGTGAAATATTTAAGGTACTAAAATAATCTGTGTTAAGGAACTAAAGTTGTATTAATGAGTAATCTGATCTGTGTTCAAAGAAATATAGGCCTTTACAAATCAAAAGGAGATGTTAATAGTCGACAAGCTCGAAACGTGCATCATTTAGTAACATCCTTATTTCGTTTACGTAAAGTGTAGCGATCTTTTGTGGAGCTCGGTGTCAAATATGTGCCAAAGTCGATTTTTGAATTACCTATCGAAATATTTTAAAAGCAAATTAAATCCCGACTCATAGAAAAGGGGTATTATATGTAGTATCAATGGATATATTAATAACAAGGATGTTTGGAAATAAAACACATCCGTAGTCGGTTCCATCCAAGTTTGTTCTTTATAATAATTTTGTATTGTTATTTTCTGTATTATTGAAAAGATGTGCTGAGGAGTTTCTTAAGCCATTTCTTTCCCTCATTATTATGGCACTTTTCCGAAGCGGTGATAGATTCTAAAAATGATGTTCATATTATATGGTAAATACCTACATGAAATAAATGATTTGACTTTCACTTAATACTTGTCCCGTAGTTTGATGTCACTTGAAGCGACATCTGACGAGTGGTTGTTGTTTTTAGTATTTATCTTTTTCTATTAACTTTATAGGTATACCGATTTTTATAATTCGTTTTTTATTCAAAAGCTAGTGCTTTTCGAATA
>DWJZ01006814.1:0-12658 GCA_018249125.1 Asbolis capucinus
CCAATCCGCACTTGGCCAGCGTGGTGGACTATGGCCTTAATCTTCTCATTCAGAGAAGAGACCCGTGCTCAATAGTGAGCCGTGTTGGGTTGAGATGATGATGAAAGAATTATGAGAAACGAGAGAGAGATTTTTGAGTAAAGACTCAGTGTACTGATTTTGAGTTTTTTTTTAATCGAAAGCTGGTACTTGTTCCTATTGAAATTTGACCTGACATTAACTTAATTATCCTTAATATTGCGTATATAATTAATTTCGATTACATTAATAATATCTCATTTTATATGTACTTGTTATAACAGAATACAAACAGACGTCACATTGTATATTTTATCTTTCCATTGTGTGTTTAAGCCTTTCTTAATTAGCCTGTTCTATTATACAGAGTGACTTCATTATAGTCTGTAATTACATTTATTTAGATCGCGGGCGCTCACAGCTCTCTGCTCTCTGCCGACGTTGAACCGCAGCAGAAACTGTTGTCATTACAACTCGGTTGTTAGTCATTAACGTTCATTATTTAATATTCTATTTCAAGAAACATATTTAATACTGATCAAAATTACTACTGCTAATCAGTATAAATGACCACAGTAAACAGCACAAGTCTTGGGTATTAATGAACAAAGGAATAATGTAAATAAATTTGAAATAAACAATGTACACCAATCGTACGATAAGCAGGTACCCAATAAACGGCAAATATCATCCGATGAACCAATGGTGTCAAGCGACCGCACGAGTGACGTGAATCCGACCAAAGAAAGCTGTGCAATCATACCATCAGATGAGTCTGCTCGTTTGCCTACTAAAGGCGTGTTAAATTAGATGCCATCACTGTAACCGGATCAAAATCGGACTAATTTTGAAGATAAGTAGTCACAATAGTTTGCACAAACATACATGCCGTCTCCGTAATGTTGTGAGTAAAAAAATTATATAAATAAAAATAAAATAAATCGTGTGTGTGCGTACAGTTCACACACATGTAAAATAGAGAGATTTAATTTAACATTTCAATCTGTGTTATAATATTATGTCCGGTTAATGCGGTCTACACGTCACACAACTACATACTTTTACCGTCTACTATCTTACATTAGTTCCCTCAGGACATACTAGATGTCGTTGTCTAGTCGTTCTGTATCACGCTGCACAGATTTTATCAAAGTCGCATTGTTTTCTCTCTCCCTGAGCATTTCTCATTAAGTCGAAAATCACAACGATTGCAAAGAAGGCTAGATTAAAAATTGGAACGTGTATTTATTTCGTTTATTTCTATGCTCAGTTCCTAAACCTGATTTCAAGGAAAAAGTTATTCTAATAAATGGTTTTAAAAGCACGCCCGGCCGTCCATCCGTTCCATTTAGAAGCCAGGTATTGTTGGCCAACACGTCATTCATTGTATCAATAGACATAGAATGCTACAGCAACCAGAAGTGGCAGGTGTCAGGAGCTCGGGAGCTGAAGCTATCAAAAAACCTTCCTGCTACCGACAGCTATCGTAATATCGTCTATGAATACGAAATTATGAATTTATCCGAAGTGTGCGTAAAAAGATCATGGGGAAGTTTATCGCAATAAGTTCTATATAGCCTTGTAGCCAAGTTAATATTTCTTTTTTCAAAGTAACAAGTCCCGTGGTCGATTCCTGAGAAAAAACATGTTTATTTAAAATTTTAATATAACGATAACAAGAACCATCGGTTGTATTTTCACTACAAAGATAAATTCCAAATATCCATTTACAAGGGAATGAAACTTACTTTCATAATTTAAGGTTTAATAAAAATATTTAATTAAAAAAACCGTATCCAAACACGATTAATAATCAATTCAGGGAATCCATTCCTCTCGTGACATACATACATGTATTTTATATTGAACTAGCTTCCACCCGCTACTTCGCCCGCGTGTGATACTTTGGGCGAACCGGCGACTTCGTTTCTGTCATACATGATTTGTGCGAAACTTTAACCGTTTACGCAGCGCACGCAACGGAAGCTCTCAATAAGAAAACCCCCGATTTTGAAACATTATTCATTGGAGCTATTAGTCTTAGCGTGATGATATATAACTTATAGCCTTCTTGGATAAATGGGCTATCTAACATTGAAAGATTTTTTCAAATCAGACCAGTAGTTCCTCAGATTAGCGCGTTCAAGCAAACTCATCAGCTTTATAATATTAATATAGATCATGTTACATTGTTTGAAAATTTGAGTATATAATATTCTCTCGAAGCCATAAAAGTGATGAAACTACATCTGAAATATTGGTATTTCTTTGTAAGTGTATTTCACTTTGAACAATTCTCTTCTACTTTAATAAACGAGCTACTGAAACATATTGACATCATAACATAGTAACATAAAAATTCTTTACCAATATTCTAAGAGAGAAGCAAATATTCGCTAAGTAAAAATGGGAATCTATTTTGGTAATAAAGAAATGTATTCATCATTTTATTAGAAGTCGTTGATCGTAACAGTCAACAAGATAGAACGCAATAACGTGCCCTCTGTATGTTTCTGGTCTGGAAGGGATTGCTTCAACTGTAGGCCACATTCGATACTAATAACAGTATTTTATTACAGCCAAAGGGCGTCCCGGCGGCACCGGGCCTCGAGTTCACAGGTAGTGTGGGGAATAAAGAAAAAAGTAGGTTATCTTGTGTCGATGTTATTTTTAGACTCACGAATTACACAGTTTAATTTTTGATTGTGGTTAACATCCAGGAAACATTTGCTTCCTACACCTACTCGTATTTAGGTGTATTATAAATGAAAAATCGCTTTCAAAATAATATATTGATAATATGTATATACATCAATGTTAAAAAAATCAAGGTTTCATTGAAAGGCACGAAGGAATACATAAAACTTCATGTTAACCATTGAGAAATTTAATTAAATAATATTCAATTAATATTAATATGTAATTTCAGTATCATCAACCTATCACGGCCCGCTATTGAGCATGGGTCTCTTCTCTGAATGAGAAGGTTAAGGCCATAGTCCACCACGCTGGCCAAGTGCGGATTGGCAGACTTCACACACCTTGAAATTTTGCAATCTCCCAGACAAGCAGGTTTCCTCACGATGTTTTCCTTCACCGTTATAGCTAGTGACATTTAAATGCTTCAAACGCACATAACTCCGAAACGTCAGAAGTGCGCGCCCTGGGATTCGAACCCGATCCTCCCGAGTAGGAGATCTAATTCTCAACTACTAGGCTATCACCACGCCAGCTTTGTTGTATCAAGCCGTGTAATAATGCATTTTCATTGGAACTGTAGCCAAATTATAATCCAAAATTTTAATTCCTTAGGGTTAAATGATTTAATTTAAATTAAGTTACTAATGAACCATATATAATTAATTACCCGTAGCAAGTTAAAAGAAGCTTTAAAAAACCAATATATGTATTTTTCACAATTAATTTTATGGCATTTATAAAATTGTAAAAAAGCTTATTATTACAAGGTAATCCTGTCAGATATATCGTTATGTTATCAGCGGGAACAGATGACAAAGGTAGTCGCTATTAGCCAGCCACGAAGAGCTGCATTGTTCTGCGGAGAGAGGCCTCAAGATAAGTCCACTTTCACCAGCTGTATTGTATGGGGCTACAGAAATTCGAACACAAACAAAAGATATAACAATAGAATTTCCAGCGATTTTAACTGTCTTGAAATAATATCAAAGTTTTGTTGTGAGCTATAGAACGTATTAAGATACCTCTATGTAACTACATATATATATATATATATAAGGTATTCTATAAAGAATAAAAAAATAAAACAAATGCAGATAATAGCCACAGTAAAAAAAACTACACACTTACGATTTAAAAGATGAATTTTCGTAACAAACAAACGATAGCGAAGTATTAAAAATACAAAACTTGAGAGATTTTTGTATGATGTACCAAATATCAGTTTCAGCGTAGTTGTTAGAACGCTGGTCTCTCGAACGGAGATTCTGGGTTCAAATACTGCGACGAATATCTTTATTTTCAAAGTGATGTGCATCAGAAGTTGATTATCACTTGCTACGGTGAAACATCGAGAGAGTTCCCCAGAAAGTTCTCGAAGGTGTGTCAAGGCTACCAATTCGAACTTGGCCAGCGTGGACTATATCCTGGACTCCTCAGTGAGTGACCCGAGTCCAGTAGTGGGACAGTTATAGATTACAATGATGTACTAAATATATATTTTTTATTGCTATTCAGTTGAATGTCTCAGATGGAATAAACGACACACAACCCTAGAAAAAGCATACATGTATGACATAAAAGTTTCCTTCAGGAATCAAACCCGGGCTTCACTACTAACAGGGCCGTTGATAGTGAACACAGTGGTCTGTCGACCGTCATCAGCCCCAGTCGTACCCGGCACAGGGAGGCACGGCCCACACTCCCATATTATATTACCAACCGAAACTCGTCCATCATTCGCGTTGACATTTTTCAATCCAACAGATTCGACGGAATAACAAATGAGCTCAATTGGAACATATAACAGCATGTCTGATCAATCAACAATCTGCTGCAATGACAACCTGCGTGTCGAGAATATATCATTACTATATAATCCACATATATCCTGTCTGTATCTATACTTATATATACTAGTATGTAATTGGGGCCTTTGAGCGGAACTGCTTTGGTAGTGGCTCGGTAAAGCACGGAGTCCCTGGTTCGATTCCCAGCCGGAGCAAGTGTTCATGTAACAGATAAATGTCTGTTCTCGGATTACCGATCGAGGAGTGTTTTACTCCTCAGTTATGAGGGTAGTTGTGGGCTTATATGTGAAGTTATATAAAAGGGTTTCAGACATCTGAGCGGACAACTATAATAAAAGTGTTGTTAAGGACTTTTTGGGTCAGTTAATTGAATAATTATACATATATTTTCTTGTAATAGCTAATGTAATTTTTTATTACGTTACTAGATGTGGCAGTGATCGAAAAGGCTAAGCAACAACGGGTTCGTTCAGTAGGAGGATGTGATACAAGTGACGAAAAATTCATGAGCGTTTCTGTGCTTTGGAGGGCACTTAAAACCGTAGGAAGGTGGATTAGATAGAAATCGTTAAGCCATGTTGGAAGTCTTTAGTCGACATGAAAACTTCTCACACACTGGTTGGCCTCCACCAACCCGCAATGAACCAGCGTCGTGGAGTACGTACTCCCGACCTTTTTACTAAGAAAGAAGCCATCTCAGTAACTGGGCCATCAATGGGTTAGCTGGATTCGTGTATAGTATTGTTTTCTCCTCGTCCTTCGGTCATTCTCGTCCCTTTTCTTCCTCTATCTCCCTGTCTGTCTGAAGCGGTACGTGGGTGGTATGTCTGGGGTCAGTTTATGAGGTTATTGATTCCAGTCGCTTCAGCTATGTACCACCCCCTTGTTCTTTGTCTTCCGCGCGCGCTGGTCTGTTGCTGGCAGCGCTTTAGTAACACCCCAATCTGGTGTTGTTAATGTCTGGGCAGTGGGTCACTTCCCATCAGATAACCCATCTGCGTTTGCCTGCTTGTAACATAAAGGAAATATACGCAGAAAACAAAAGAATAATAAATTTATCATCAATTAGCGCCCCGCCCCGGCTATGGGGTATAAATATAGCCTATGTCACTCAGCAAAAAATTATTAAAGCGCGGCGCGCAGCCGACCGACTAACCCCGCAACCGCTATGCCCTGGCATTTTAAATCTGTAATATCTTCGAAAATATTCAATTAAATTACATAGTGTAAACGGCCATATTGATCAATATTAAATCAGCAATGTATTTAATGTACTTAATTGCATAAGCATTAATACTGTATTTGCTAAAATTGGTTCGAAAATGAACCATTATTTTTCGTAAAAAGTAAATGACAAAAAATGCTATTGTGGGTTATCCATAAGAGATAGACATACATATATTATCGCGGAGTTTTCTGTAGACCTTTTTAAGGTGTACAAATACTTCGTACATTATTTTGATAAATCTCGTAGAGTACAGCCTGCGTTTGCAATGTAAGCGGAAAAAACAATTATTATTTACGACATCACATTAGAAAGCTCAAAAATTACAGTATCTCTCTACTCTATATTGTATGTTATTATATAGGTAAACCTTCCTGTTCGATCACTCTATCTATTAAGAAAACTGCATCAAAATCCGTTGCGTAGTTTTAAAGATTTAAGCATACATAGAGACAGACAGAAAAAGCGACTTTGTTTTATACTATGTTGTGATACGAGTACCAAAAATATAGTGATGGGAGTCGAATGCCGGGATAAAGTATCGAGGTGAGAGAGTCCCGCGGGGCTGCAGTCGACACAGCGACCGACGGATACATCCACCGGGACCATTGTCCTCGATCCAGCTATTTGTATTGCAACGATAACAACATTTTGTCAGTCTAACTTCCTTATTTAAAGTTATCAAAATAATAAAGTGATATAACCCCGTGGTTTGTCTTGTAACTTATCCCCAGAGTGACACAGGTGGACACAGTCGGAAAATAAGTCGGTGATGGTAAGACGGCAAGAATACGAGGGCTTTGGCTCTTCGAACCTCATCATCGGTATCGGATGTCGTCAGGCAATTGTAAACTCATTGGTTGTTTTAGATTTGTAAGGTATAGGCTTTAAAATGTTTGCCGCTTTTACATCTACAGTCGATAGTTCTTAGAGTAAACATAAATAAATAATAAATAAATATCTTTGGACAACTCACACTGTACCATCTGACCCCAAATTAAGCGTGAGCTGGTGATCAGACAACTGATAAATATATATTTATATGATCGTTTTATATAGCAGGACGAATAGAAAAATCAGGACACGTCGAAATCACGGGTGTACTGGCGACCAAACTACACCAAGGAAGGTAACGGTCGGACTGAAAATCAGTGCTGTGTTGCCACGACTTTCGCTGAGTCCGTTCCTTTTCGTGGTATGTTGCAACACAGATCATGTCTTATCTTCCTTTAAAAAAATTCTTTGTCTTTTGAGTTTTGAGAATAAAAGGTTATTGATTTTATTTTTGTGCTTGTTTGTAGTTTTATTTTTATTTTTCCCTTACTTTATTTTTTGTTACTTTTATAATTGTTGTTTGTGTTGCGCTAACTGCGAATAAGCGTTCTTTCTTTCTTTCTATATTTTTAAATACATATTTATTCTTATTTTAAATACATACATTAAACATTCTTGCTCATCAAAGAAAAGTTTGATTTGGGTGAGAATCGCACTTACGACCTTCGGTGTGCAGTCAGGTTCACTAACCACTAGACTAACCGACCTCAGACATGTATAACAAAATTCAACAATTTCTTTGAAATTGTACGAGAATTTGTTTTTGGGAATTTTTCTTAGTAAATCAAAGCTCCATCCACCAGGACCATTAAAATTTTTAAGGCGAAAAATCTGATGCCCTAGGCTAAAGTGTACTCAATCTATTGAGTACCACTGAGTTAAATTTAGTCGGAGGCCGCAATCGGTTAAACGGTACATAAACTTCCAACTTTTGGACTTAGTAGGCCTCTCCAATCTGCACGTTAGCAGCCTGGTGGACTCTTTGTCACCTCCTATGTCTACTCTAGGCCTTTATGAGAGATCGGTGCATACAAAATGAACTTTTATTTTTGACGAACGCCTCGAATCGCAATTGTTGGCATATATTTGAACATCATGGTGACCTTATATACCAACAAAGAATAAAACTACATATCTCTTGATATTAATAGAGGTTGTATTAGAACCCGGATGACGGTAGGACGTATATATAAAGGAAATCAATGACTATATCCCGTGATGATCCCGCGCCGCGCGCCGGACACTTCCCTATTGCCGGAAGACTCGTCGGACGCGGACGGTCATTGGACGTCTCCGGCGCCGTCACGTGACGCTGTCATATATAAACAAAGCGTGTTCGACTCAAAATTGAATTTCAAATTATTATCTTCACGCTGTGATGGGTTTACATACTTATGTCTTAAATACTGTAATAATGTAATTCCTGGATGCGTATATCTATACAAATTGTTGTATTTGACATTGTAAGTTGCCCTTTTTTTGGGTCAAAGAATCGGTGAATTATGATTTTGTCTTCATGAAAATACCTTGTCGTGTATTTTAGTTGTTGGAATTTTCTTTACTCGGTGCTATTATCTCTACCTACAAGAACAAATCATAATATTATTCTTTTTGTCAAAAATCTCTTTGTATTTTCAAGGAGAGTAAAACTGAAATAATCCAGTTGAAACACACAAACGTAAATCTTTACTCACACACATGAAATTGTATTATTTACACACACACAACATTGCCATGAGTATCTCGCCATACACCATACTCATAAAATGTAGGTAGTACATAGTTTTCCTCCTAGTAAGGTGAACTACGTAGTAAGTACTTACTAACTCCGTCCCAGCGGCCACTCAAACAATGCCCTCTTTGTGCGGTAATAAAATGACAAAGCAAAAGAATTCGGAGGGAAGTGACGGTGTCGACTGACATTTAGAGCTGACGGTCCGGCCACTCAAAGGAGGTTTATTTTAGGAGATTCTACGTAATAATAAAGTAACAAAAATAAAATACAGGATAACATTCTGAGGCATGCACCCCTGTGAGTTCCCCGTAAAATCTTCGAAGGCGTGTGAACATTACTGTTGTACTACTACGGTTGTCCATTAGTTTACACCAATTCGCTTTGGATTAGCGTGGAGTATACTCGAGGCTCTATCTCCTCCGTTATGACTTGTAAGAAAATACGTCGATCAATATAAAATTTTAATATGATCAAAATGAATATATAATTTTTTTTGCTCAATTTCTTGAGTCATATTATAAATATTAAAGTTCATATAGAGGTTCCATACAATTATTAAAATTTTATACGCAAGAAACTCCTTCGCATAATATATTAATGTTAAGTATGATGAACAAAGGGAAAAATCCTGTGAGCAGTTGAGTAACATAATCACCTATGTAATATTTAATGAATATTCATCGCATGTATACACTTTGAAGTAATCTTTGAATATTAGGCTTTACATAATACTGGTTTAGCGCCACTTGTTTGGCAGAAGAATAGAATATATATCCTCCTAATATTATGATTGTTGTATAAAGTAAAGGTTATGAAGAAGTAAACTAAAACGTGTTGCAAGGGCGTACAGAAATCTTACATTAATCTTAAAAAGCTGAAGAGTTTGTTTGCTTGAACGCGCTAATCTCAGGAATTACTGGTCCGATTTAAAAAAAATATTTCAGTGTTTGATAGCCCATTTATTACGGAAGGCTATAGGCTATACATCACGCTAATACCAATAGGAGCGGAGCACCAATGCAGAATGTTTCCAAATCGGGGGTTTTTCTTATTGAAAGCTTCCGTAGTGTGCGCTGCGTAAACAATTAAAGTTTCCCAAAAGTCATGTATGACAGTAATGAACTCGCGGTTTAGCCTAAAGTAACTATTCCACTCGAACGAAGTCGCGAGCGGAAGCTAGGCAACAAAGGAACCACCAGTAGACATGTTGTCTTACTTCTTTTAAACGACTACAGTACTACCAAAATAAAACCTTCCACCTTACCTATTGCCAACAATTATAAATGTGAAAGTTTGTGAGAATGGATGGATGTTACTCCTTCACGTAAAAACTACTGAACGGATCTTAATGAAATGGGTACAGGCTGTTTTTTATGAACATACCTACTACACGGGCGAATCCGCGGGCGGAAACTAGTCATGATATATCCGAAAAACAATGAGCAGTTTAGCTAATTCATAGTGAGAAAAAAATAAATACGTAATCAATAATATATATAAATATATGAATATATCCATACATATGCGTGAACATATGGAGGATTAGAGAAAGTAGTGAAAAGATTGGGTTCGTGTACAAGTTTTTCATTATTGACATAAATATCTGAAAAAACAATTGACAGTTGATTCATAGTGAGACGGCGAGTGTTCACTGTGGAGGGCAGTAACAGACAGTATGGAGCAACGTGGTGCAGTAACAAACGAGGACCGCCATTGCCATGCGGCAGTGTTGTCGGACAGAATTAATGAACTAACACCGCCGTGAACGGCCTCTGCCGTCGGTACTGCTCCACACTAGGCTGGCTACTATATTACTACAGGACGATCCACATTACCAACCACCATTCACGCACTGCAACCAAAACAGTCTAAGCGAAGTGAGGGAAGCGTCGAAACAATGCAATGTGATTGGTAGATACAAAGTTGCGCCATTATAAATCACAACTATTGGTCGGTACATCGCGGGCTATAACAACTTGTTAAGACTAATTTATTGTCAGAAACACTCCTAGCTTACTTCGATCTTAAGTAATGAACTGAGATAAACAACAGCGGGCACGGTCGTTAAGTGAATGTATGACAATTAGTGGCAAAAGATCTTAGGTGCAGCAATCTTTTAAGGGGCTCGGTGTTCGCTTTTATAATAAATTACCTCTGCAGATACGTGAGCTATCTCTGGATTCATTTAAAAGACAAGTCAAAGCACAACTTTTAAGTAAAGATATATTCGATTACATTTGCGATAATTATTCCTAGAAATAAATACACCACATCCATTCATATAATACAATCTTGTTTTGTTGTACTTTTTATATTATGTATATTAAATGGTTACTACTGAGTGCTGCTAAGGAGTTTCTTTCGCCGTTTCTTCTCCTCAATATAGCAACTTTGGTATGTTGGTAGAATAAAAAATGATGACGTTCATATATACTTTAATACCTATGTCAATAAATTAATTTTGACTTTAACTTTGAGCGGTTCCGTGCTTCACAGGGCACGCAAAGCAGCTGTTTATATATATATAAACTTATTTTATATATATATATATATATATATATATATATTAAATAAGTTATCACTTGACTAGAAACCACCTGACGATAAGTGGCGACATGGTCTTTGATGGTAAAGCACACTTACTTATTAAGTTGGTACCGGTTGTTACCGTTAAAATACGCTGTTACCGTTATAAACCGATAAACAATGTCAGAGGCCCGCAACGGTTTCTTAGGGCCCAGCGGTGCTCCTGCCACGACGAGCAGAAAAGTGACACAGTCGTAGCATTCTTTTCTCGAAGCTGTTCAGGCCTTCTTCGATCCTTGAAATTTTCTTATGAGAAATACCCAAGCCCAATAACTCATTCAATCCAGCAATATACACTGGAACAGCGTGGTGGAGTATGCTCTAAGCCTAGTCGTGATCAGAGATCCGTACTTAATAGTGAGCCAATTAGGGATGAAGCTTGTCGAAGCTAAATCATCCTAAATGCAGAGTCTAATAAACTATGCAGTCGTTAAAAGAGGGGATTATATTAAAAGGTTGAAAACCCCTGCTCAGAACAGTCGTAAAATACAGTCCAGCTTTAGAGGTGCAGTCGGTTTTAAGAAGCATTTTTATATCTGGATTTTCATTCAATCCATAGTTTTATGTGCCTGTGCAGTCAAATGTAGATCTAAATTTGTGCACTGTAATGTATGAATAATTCATACATTGTACGGGCTAACAGTTCATAGGAGAGGCGTAAACGCATTTGTAAGCAATTTTGAGTCCCGCGCGAGTTATTATACCATTTTAATGTGGTGCAATATTGAGTGTCGAGTAGTCATAGCTGGCAAATATTTGGCTCATATACATTAATATTAAACAAGAAAGTTTGTTTGTTTGTTGACTGGTTTACAGATCTAGTGGTTAGTGAATCTAACTACTAATCCGGTGGTCGTGGGATCGATTCCCATTCAGAATATTTTTTTATGTGATGAACATGAAATATGTGTTCTAAGTCTGGCTGTAAAAGTATCTAATAACATTATACTTTATTGCACTCCAAAAACATACAATAATACAAGGAAAAATACAATAATAGTGATCAAAAGGCGACCTTATCGATCGAGCGATATCTTCTAGGTAACCTTTGATAGAGGCGATTATTGTAGAAGACTTACATGGTACACAAAGAATCAACTATACGCATAGTGTTTATGTATGACAGAAGAACGGGAGGAAGAAAAGTTACCAGGGTGAAGAAAGAAATAAATAATGTTACGGTAGGCCAATTAGAGAGACAAAATAACTTTGACTTCTTGAATGAGTTTAAGGTAGGGGTGAAACGTATAGAGTGAGGTAGTGAATTCTATATAGGATTGTATTTAAAAATATATTTGTATATTTCTCCATTGTCTGATCACCATAGTGCAAGCTAACGATAAATCTGAAGAAGACGGCTTGTGTTGTCGTAACATATTTGTCCTGTGTCTGGCTGTAAAAATTATATAGAAGCACGCATTCAAATGTGTTTTTTTAATTAAAGCTATTTAAAATAATTCTTAATTAATATCCATATTAAAATAAAAGTAAATTCAAAACTTTGCAATGAAAATTCACCAGTATATTAAATCCTTGGACAACTCACACACGGCCATCTTACTCCAAACTAAGCGTTAGCTTGTACTATGGCGATCAGACAACGGAATAACATATGTATGTACATAATATACTTGTAAATACATACTAAATACAAATTTCTATTACACACCCAGACACACACAGAACAAACATTCCTGTTCATCACAGAAAAGTTTGACCTGGGTGGGAATCGAACCCACGACCTCCGGTGTA
>DWJZ01006815.1:0-12658 GCA_018249125.1 Asbolis capucinus
TCGAAACTCCTATTAATAAATGATCAGTATTGTCGCAGATATCGTCTTTAATTTCGCTCTCAACGCCACACCTTATACTATAATTAATCGATTTCTTGACCCAAAAACATGGACCTTAATTTTCATATGAGGTAGCAGTAACGTTTTCTAGTAAAGAGTTTCTAGTAATATTGTTTGTAGTACTCGTCTCGTGGTATCTGATGCTTTGTCACAGACTATTCATTAGTGCCATCAGAGTTTAGTACAGTACCTTACTCCAAAGAAGTCTGGCGATTCTAGTCTATCATTACTTGTTGAAACTAGGCTAATAAGGTATCGGGTTACGTGGAACAACTTTCTGTAGTCACCTCAATTTACTCGTTTACCTGTTAAGGCTACCTGCTCGTGACAGCTTTTCTTTCAACTCGATTATACCCCAAAGTCCTAATATATTTCCAATTTCCAGAACCAATCTCTTATCCACTATTTGGAACACTAAACCTAATGCTGTTAACGAGAAACACGGTCCTGTATTTCCATGTTATTTTAAAAAGGTTTTTATTTATTAGTATATTGACTATCTATTTTTGAACAGACGTAGTATTTCGGTTGTTTGGTAGTTTGTAAGTCATCGGAAAAATTTAGGCAACAACCGCTACTGTAGGCACCACATCGGTGTGGTAGGTGAGTAGGTGACCGCTAGTCGCAATATTTCTTGAACGCTTTCGTGCTTCAGAGGCCACTTTAAGACCTTTGTCTCATGAGAGACCCATTATTACCATGGTAACTGCTTAACCAATCCGTATATGAGTAGCGTGGAGAAGTCTTTTCGAGGTCTTGAAAGTTAAGAGGAAGATCCTATGTTTAGTAAAGGGCATATTAGATGAACAGAGACTTTATGTACTATTTATGTAGCTCAAACTGTATTAAGTACTTGCAAATATAACACTTAAAATAGTATGTTACGGGATGGGCGTAAGCTGCTGTGACACAGTTTTTACTATTACAGCTGTTTACGTATAGTATTTATGATGCTAGTTTTGGTGAAATAAAAATCTTTGAACCTTTAAACCATCAAGCTGACACATCACAGCCATTTCATCATATTATGTAAATAAATACAAAATGTTTACCTTTAGAATCTTTACGCGCTATTGTATTATTATAAACGTTTTCACAACAAAAGAGTTTCAAAATATTCAGAAACACCAAAACGTTCGTTAGCAGCATTGTAGACTGTACATTTCACTATCGCAAGAACACCGTTCGGTGAATACAAGCGTTTACTTTTTATGTCGCTTTTTACGAGACTTTAAAATATTTGGAGCTATTGTTTTTCGATTAAAATTACAGCGTGGCTAAGACTTTTTGAGTTTATTATCGGGTAAAATCAATTGAAAAAAAGTACGGTGATAGCCTAGTGATTTGATCGTTGGTCTGTCAAACAGCAGGTCCTGGGTTCAAAGCACCTAATTGTTAGAGTTATGTGCGTATCAGATGTTGGGTATCACTTGCTACGACGAAGGGAAACATCGTGAGGAAACCTACACTCCTTAGATAAATTGAGTGGGATTTTCCAACACCTATCGGATACTAGTTGGCTTGAATCATCTGATTTGCTTTAAACTAAGGGCACAACTATTTCAAACTGGTTTCATCTTTATCATTGCAACCACAACTGTCCCACTACTGGTCTAGGATTTCCACTCACAATGTGAGGGGTACATATCATAGTTCACCACGCTGGCCAAGTGCGGATGCGTGGACTTAACACATTTTCGAGAACTTTATGGAGAACTCTAGGGAGTGCAGGTTTCCTCGTGATGTTTTCCTTATCAGTAACAAGTGATAATCAACTAATGCTACGCACATAACTTTGGAAATTGGTGCGTGCCATAGGTTTTAAACCTAGTACTTCGCGTTCGAGAGACTAAACTTCAAGCCACTAGGCTAACACTGCTTCGGGATTCTTGATTTTTTTAATCCAAACTAGTTTAGCCCGGCTAGGTAGCCTAAATATTTTTTTTACTTTCTATAAATTAATGTTTGACCACTATCATCTGATGGTAAGCGTCGATGGCAAAATGTTGTCTGCTCTTAAACATGCGATCGAAAAACCGTTTTTGGCCTTGACCAAACTAAACTAGTCGTAATGGGTTTTGTCCGGATCACATAAACTCACTGAATATGTACTAAATACCTAATTTACGTGGTTCCATAAATTTAAACAATCAAAAAATCATTAAATAAAAAAGCAGTAATGTTTGTAGTCATACATGCTTTTATTTAACTTGCCATATCTGTTCAAATAGTCAGGGTGTAAGGCTGTAGGGTCAAATCTTGCAATCTTAATTAGACTCACTTCCTCTTACACTACGGAGCTGGAATTTAGCATACAGCTTCAGTTTCAATGACAATACATTTTTATGATAAGCACGACCTAATACTACGTTTAGGATTGGTTCCAAACAAGGGAACTCCTTAACTGTTAACAATACAGTTATGAAATTTTATGTATTTTTTTGTAATAGGGATCTATAATGAAAGCTTGTGTTATTAAATATTTTAATAAACCTTGTTAATTATCTTTATCTTGTATCCCTATTCTAACATCTCGTTTCGTATTAAATCGATCAATAATATCATCAAATTTCTTATTTGAAATGAATGTCGGCACCATAATACTTCTTGGTGGACAACAACATTCCTCACTAGATGTATTGTTAGGATCGTTACTTCTTCGACTATTCTTCAGGAATGGTTGAAAAGATTCTTCTGTTTTTTCAAACCCTTCGTCTTCAGTTGCATTTGCTAGACCTTGCATGTTCAAAAAGTGTTGCGAATCCTTGTCAAACTTATATTCAACTTTGCATTCTGGAAAGCAATTATTTAAATTGTTTTAAAATACAATTTTTTGACTCATGCCTACTTTATTAAACAGGCAAACGTACAGACGGGTTAACGATGGTAAATTATCGTACATATGTATATCAAAAGTCCTCGTCGCATTCAAGATGGAAGTGAATTTCATTGCTTAAAATATTATCAAGGAGTATTTCTATGCTACCCGAAGACCTGCAGCATCGTTTATACGCTGCATCGTTTATATACTGTTATCTAAAAACAACGCCAGGTTGTCCCACAAAGCACGGATATATGTACATGTACGTTACTCAAGAAATATTTGCCACAAGCGATCACCACTCTCAGACTATGTCCGCTGCTGCACTCGGCTGATTGATGTCGGGCTACCAGTGCTTCTGCATTATATGTATTTGTTATGTAAGTTATTTGACAAATGCGTGGTTCAACTCTCACCAAAAGTTGTTCTTAAGCTATGTATTCCTCATGTTGCCACATTCAAGTCATAAACATATTCAAGAAATATTCTACCACTAGTAGCGCTAATAGAGTACTGATGTCTTTAGCTACTTTGTTCAGAATTCTCTAACAAAAGTTTTGGTTTCAAAATTTAATCGATCGGATACATGGTTGATGAGCTGATGCATAGCGACGCCGGGTGCAGCTATTTATATAATTTGTTCTATTCCTCTATCCCACTACGCGACTTGAGATTTCTATGCTAAATATGAAACTTGGCTTATTTCGCTGGTTCATGTATAGATTTTTTGTAAAACATCTTGAGAAAGATTTCATGTTATTTGAGACACTGAAATGTTACATAGCAGCTCAATGTGTTCGAACCGCATATTTCAATATTAGCGAATGCTGACGATGAAATATATACAAGTTTCTTGTAGTTAATTTTAAATGATTTCACTTCATTGCGAAAATGAGTACGCCAACTGATATAGAGAAATTGTTGAATTTCGGTGCCAAGAAATCAGTAACATACAGGTTGTCCATCATGTCACGAAATGTCTAAAGTGACATGTTTTGAAATTTGAATACTAATAAATAATTTGCAAAAGTTGGCGACATTTAAATTTTATAATAAGCTCTGAGTTTCACTTCGAGCTGATCATTCTATTACTGCGTCATCACCATCATCACTTAGAATAGTATTATTATAGGCTTTTTGCGTAGTGCCAGAAAAAATCGCTATCGGTCCTACATGGTTACCTTCAGTGATATACGTGTATATTTAATTTTTTTCTGATTTTATTTCTTTATCAAATTCTTACTTATTATTCATGTAGTATAAAACGAATACCTTTATTAGGCGGACACGTGCATGGAGAGTTTTCGCTTTTAATAGGCATTTGTTGGTATCTCCTGTAGAAGAATCCATTTGGCTGTTGAGGAACATCCCAGGACCATTTCTCCCATGGAAAATTATTCGTTTCCAGTTCAAACGCTAGTGTCGTGATTATAAGTATTTGAATGTTCTAAAACATATACATTCATAGGTAAGGATGAAATTCGTTGGCATAAATGACAAAGATTACAATGAAATTTCTGACAATCGAAGGTGATGATGAATTTTCAAAGGATTAACTTATGTGGAAACATAGTTAAAAATACTGGATTTAATTATTTTTTAATCTAAAAATCTAGATGAAAATTGGTCCATCAATTTGTGAGTTACGACGAAGGAGTCGAATATGGACAGACACGTCATCCTTCGTTTTGGGGGTTACACGAAATCTTAAACTGTAATTATTTTATAATAATCAAGTAATCGGGTTCTTGAAAATTGCAAGTTAAGGGTCTTTTTGCGGCAAAAAATTACTCAATCGTAATTTCGTTCTACGAAAAATTTCATATACATAAATGATTTTGCATCTTGAAACAATAGATACAATTTATTTTCTTAGTTTGCAACCAAAAGAGTTCGGCAACCAATAATCGGTACTGATTTAGTTGAGTGTACCTACAGGATTTAGGTATAACAATTTACACTAAATGGCGTCACATCAAGGTTCACGAAGAACAGAAAAATTTTACAATACAAAAAATAATATTTTATTTTGAAAGTCAATAGATATAACAATTCCAATTTCTTATAACACGTGTTTAGTTAGAAACCACGATACCAATTGTATGGGAAATATGGATAATATGGACACATAGGCCTGTTGCATTGGGAGTAAGGGGTCGAGCTCACTGGTGGGAGAGTTGTGGGTTGTGAATTTGGTGGACTTTCGTTTTCATTTTCAATGTAGTCAGACGTGTCATATTCTTTCGGTAATGGTGCATGTAGTCTGTGTTCCTCGGTAGGAATTATAGGTGGGTTTGTACTTGTTGTCTGGTGTTGTTGTTGTGTTGTCGTTTCCTGTGTTGTCGTTTCCTGTGTTGTCGTTGCCTGTGTTGTAATGTCCTGTATTGTAGTTTCCTGTGTTGTCGTTTGCTGTGTTGTAGTTTGCAGTGATGTAGGACACAACGTATATATATGTCTGGTGGTTTTTCTTTTAAATGGTGCCTTTGTATTCTCACTGTAAATGCGCTTATAGTCTCGGCTGTAAAGCTCTTTATATTTTTCTACTGCTCTGCGCCCAACGAACAGAGGAAAAACCATTTCAATATGATTTGAGCTACAGTTCCGTGTTCCACATAACTTGTATGGCGCAGTAAACAAAAGTTGTTTTGGTCTGTCAAATGACGCCCCTAAAAAGATGGAGTAGACTTAGTTCACCTGAGCCAATTTGATTGATTCCTCATGGTCTTCTGCTACGACTACATTAATAAATTATTAGATAATTTGCTATTATTTTTTATTGAATCTACAAAGCTATTAACAAAGTCGAGCTGCGCCTTAGCTTCAACAAATCCCGGAGCGTGGTCATAATCTTATGATTTGATCTTAGTAAATAAGATAAGATATAATAAATTACACACCAAGTGGTCATTTCATTAGTCAGCTAAAATCTAAACATCTAGATATCTATTTGAAGACAAACGTGGGTTAATGCTAAATATTATTGTTATAAAATTACTGCTAAGTAAATACGAAAGTTTGTGATAATGGATGAAAAAACTGCCCAACTGACGTGGAGGAAATTTGGTACAGAGATAGATTATTGTCTGAAATAACACATAAGTTCCTTTTTATCAACTTTACTAACACGCGGGCGAAGCCGCGAGCGGAGACTAGTCTCTACATATTTGTAATGATTCATGCTGAAGCGCTTATATCGCGGCGGCACACATATATAAACACATACCGTAGGGCCGGTGATGGGAGAAGAATGGAAAGGATGGCTGTAAGATGGGTAGAAAAAGAGGAGAACTGGCTCTCAAGCCCACAGCTGGGACCCGACGCATTGTTTGGCGGCTGCTTCAAGCGAGCGGATGGTTGCTAGCCAGCTCCACAAAAAAGTAATCTTTCCGCAAAACCCTGCCACCAAGCAGCTGACTTCTGCGTCTTTTAATATACTAATGGAAGAACTGGGACTTAAGTTAGTATTATAAGTAATTCCAATACAGCAAACTTCATGAATAGTATAAGTATGAGAATAGTATTATAAGTAATTCCAATACAGCAAACTTCATGAATAAATAATAGAAAATTTTTAAATTTTTAAATGATTAAAACTGGACTTAATTGTTGCAATTAACCAATTTTATGAGTAACGAAAAATTATTAAAGAATCATAATGACGACTTTCACGTCCCACTTATTATAATTTAAATGTCATTTGTTCTCTTTTGAAAATAATTATGGCATCTATTTGTAGCTATATTGAGGTTTGTTCGCTGTCGTGTCGTGACATTTTCAAGATTAAGACAAATTGATGTTTGAATCATTAAAATCGGTCCACGAGTTTGTTCCTTCAAAGCTTCAAAGGTCATCCGCGTACGATTTTGAAGATAGAACTATTTTAAATTTGTATCTTATATCTGTGGTGATATTTTGTCGCAATTTGCTTAATTTTTTATATTATATATATTTTTTATATTATATATATTTGTCCTTACCCTGACCAATATTATAAATGCGGAATTAATCTGTTTGTCTGTCTATCGGTCTGGCAGTCTACCTTTTCGTACCTTAACTCTCGAACTCTTATTAATTAAATTAGGTAAAAAGCAGTAAAATATATTTTGAAATGCAATTTTTTTATAAGTACGATTTAAAACACTTCACGACAAGACAAACAAAAATGATCCTTAACTCAATGCACTATGGCTATACACAATGTCCTTCTCCACATATATATCCGGTTCATCTAATTCTCTTACTATTTCTAAAACTAACCATTTCCATTTATAAGATTTTTAAGGAACTCTTCACCGTTCTCCACTGGATTGAAATCTATATAAGGATTTATAGCTTTCTCTTCAGTGCATACCGTTAGTCGGAAACTCATAAAAATCAGAGCTATTTTTCCAAGCATTGTTTTAACATATTACAATTGCTTTTAAGTTCCATATCAAATGTAATAAAGTACTGGTTATTTGGAATGTAACTATACATATAATACAATTGTGATTGGTTTCTGTACGTGAAAGATATTTGAAATAAACTTCTGACAATGAGTATTTAAACATAATATAACCCATTGTGGATGGAAACTGGATGGTTAACCGCTCGTGGCTAACTTTTTGAAAGTCGCCGTGCTTGAGAGGACGTATAGTTCATTAATGTAGCATAATAGCAGTCTGTAATGTCTGTGGAATAAAAACCTACGTCAGTTACTAGGCTTTTCATGAATAATGAATTTTAGGTTAATTCTACAGTTTTTTTAACTCTTTATTGCTATCGCCTTCTTCGTTCTCCCACTGCCCTAAGGTTGACTGGCAGAGAATGCTTTTAGCATTAAGTCCGCCTTTTGTTCCAAAATATATCGTCCACTGGGTTATGAGTAGAATTGTAGAGAAAGCCACCAGGCATAAAGTTCACCCATTGTAAAAAAAAAATAATAAAGTGCAAATAAATAAATAAACAAATAAATGCGTTTCACTTCCATAATACCGGAGTAAGTAGGTCCATCAGTTCGAAGCTGTCTTAGCCCGGTGTATTGCGTAGATCCTATGTGATCAAATAAGTTAAACAACAGTGAAAATTGTTAGGAGGATGGGTAACTGGTGGCAAAAAGTCTTGTGCGCTTCCGTGCTTCGGAAGGGACATGAAGAAGTTATCAGATATCAATCGCTAATTCATACAGGGCATTCTGGTAGCAAATAAAAACTTCCGACTTCAACTTTCACTTCCATAGTTTTTGAAGTTAAAAGGCTACCGAAATCTGCTTGATAGGAAAACATTAAATCCTTTGATTAGTATTTAGTATTTAGTAGTAGTAGTAGTAGTAATTATGTATAGATAAAATTCAATAACAACAAACGAACCTCAATGTTATATAAAGTATAAACATTTATTATAGCAAATACAATAAAAATTATAATGCTTCTACATGTATGTGATATAAATATATAACATATAAATATAAGGTATGTGTTCGCGAACATTTGATGTTTATGAGATATGAGTATTTATGATTTTTCAATGTATGTATTGAGTTATTTCATGGTATATTTTATAGTATATAGTATTTCAAATATATATAATATATATATATATATATAATATAATGATATACACATATGTGCAACATTATTATAATGTGTTTTTTTGGATATTTCTTGTTTTATTAAAAAAAAATATTATTGTCATTTTACTCATTTGGTAAAGAACTTTCGATATCAGTTTAAAGTGTTTTGATATCTGTAATACTTACGGAATTATCGCCTGTGCACCCTTAACGATTACACCCGGTATACATGTGTTTTTTTATTATGATTACTTTAATTTTGCTTTATTTCATCTTCCTCTACAGATTCCGGCCTTTTCTTTATTCTTACTTATTCCTCATCTAAGCGATAACACCGCCTTTAGTACTTTATCTATACACCTTTCTGCACTGTTATCTTTTTCTTGGTGTACAATAAAGAGGTATCTATCTATCTAGAATGTATTTCTCACGTTGAGAGAGGACCTGAGCCCAGCGGTGGGGCTGTCACGGGTTGCAATGATGATGATAAATCACCACTGCCCATGGACGTTAGCACCGTGGTGGTGCAACGTATTACACGCTACAACGGAAATTGTAGATGCATTTATTGCATCGCATACAAGCGCTGAAAAGACGAAGAAAGAAGGTATAAAGTGTACCGTTGAAACATGACATTGACATTCACGGATTCTAGACATTCCAGGAACCGTTCCAGGACGAAGAAGAATGAAAATGACGATGGGTATACAGAAGAGGGATCCATATTTCCAGAGTATTAATATGAATATGTGTGTTTGTATGTTTATCCGTCTTTCACATCGAAACGGAGCGCCGGATTGACAAGTTTTATCTATGGAGATAGTCGATGGTGTGGAGATTGACATAGGCTAATTTATAACAATATTGGTGTGATGTGGCCGCGTGGCTCTATTTGGACCTAAATACTACGTGGCTTGATGTTTTCAGCGTTTCAATTCCTTGAATATTACACATAAATACGTACTATCGGTTGAAACACTTGGAACTTGTAAAAGTATTTTAGGAACATACGTGTAAGATGACGCTCCCGTGTAGCTGTTGACACTTATGTTTATCAATTAATAACTGTCTCAGAATCCAAACTCTTTCCAATTGGCGTAATAATTCTCTATTGTTTTCCTTGCCACGTGATAAAAATAGTCGCCAACACCGTCAAGAGATGTTAATAAAAATATCCCAGACTATGACATAACACGGCTTTACACTCTATTAGAAACATTTCTGGCAACTGGCTAAGACTGAATGCATGATAAATTACATTACAAGGTCATCACTGAAACTTAGGGAACATTAATTTTTAGCGGAGGAAAAATTTATGTCTAGCGTTTAAACATTAATGAGGTGGACAAGTAATGTTGGGAGGTAAATGAACGAAAATGATGAATCTACGTCATTCATATTAAAATAAATGTGATCCGGTGGTTGAATTCATAGTAATTACACACAAAATTCACAAATAGATGCTTATTAATAAATATTATTTTGAATTTCGAACGAATTTAGATAGGGCTTAATCAAGAGTTCGTGAATACCAGATCTTCGTCATTTTATCAGAGCTGAAAGTCTGAGAAGTCGAATTGTTTGGAAGGGCGTTTGTTACAATAAGTAGTGTTCTAAAGAAAATAAAAGATAACTAAATTGACGGAAATTGAGAAATGAAAATTTACTTCAAATTTCGAAATATTAGTAGCCGAAATTTCGCTCGAACTTAGTGATCACCTGTCGTTCTTTTCAATACTGGAAGTTCCTGTTGATACGGCATATGGCAAGTATCATAACATTCATTTACTAAATTTAATTATGAAATTAAATAAATTAACTCAAATCTAAATATAAAAATTCTCTAATTCAAAGTTTAAAATACTGTCCAGGTAAGATTATTATAGGCCACGATGGTACAAAATTTGCAGAAGTTCCTTTAGGTCTTATAATCTTAAAACAGTTGAACAAGTTTTAATGAGGCCTGATTTTGTTCCTCGCTCTTAACGTAGCAAAGATGTTATTTAACGTCATACCTTAAAATGGAACTGAGAATCTAAAAGCAAAGAGAAGTAGCGGGAACACTGTAGCACTTTATCCAGTTTTTCATGAAAACGCTGAAACTTACATTTTTCTTTTTACCTATCTTATTTTTTCGTGGGAATTATTGTTTTCTTAAGTTTTTAGATTTCATGGAGCAACAACAAAAATAATAAGAATCTATATTGAAAAATGTAAATCTTCAAACTGAGTTAAAGTTCATAATTTATGTAGGACAGATAGTTTGGGATCCATGGAAACATTCACGCTGATCTTAGGCTTATAAGTTAAGGCAATTCTTTTCAATAGTCGACCACATAACTGGCAACCCTTCCCCTCATATTGAAAGAGGTCCCGAGTCCAACACTTAGATAATTACTTAGTATTTTTAATGAGGTTTTCAAATGGACTGTATTATTTTTAAGTTACTTGCTTCATAATGTTTTATCGATCATGTATATTCTTAGTCAATGACTTTCTGATTTTATTACTTGTCGATGTAATTTAATATCGATTTTTTTTCAAAACATAAGGAATTTACGATGTATACTAATATTATAAAGCTAATCAGCTGTTTGCTTGTTTGAATGCGCTGCCCTCAGGTTAGCTACTCTTAATTTAAAAAATGATTTTGTTGGATAGTTAGTGAGGAAGGTTATAGGATAATTTTATTAAAAAAATCGGCTCTATTCCCGCGGGATAGCAGGTTAAAACTAGAATGGCAACTCTGAAAACGCTAGACTAATTTAGGAAAAATTGGGCACAATTACAAATTTGGACGGAGTTGCTCGTAAGATACTTTTATCCCGTTTAATGATTTTAATGTCGCGGTATAAAAAGTACAAGTAAATCATTTATATTGTCAAAGAACATTTTCAGGGTCAGCTATAAATAATAGACAAGTATTTTTCGTCTACGTAAACCTGGACTATAAAAGCTGTATCTTAAGCCAAAATCAATAAATTCAGTAACCATTAGTTGCTTGTAAAATAATTAATGATGCTTGTCTATGATCATGATGTATATGGATGACACTCACGACTTGGTACGACGAATATGTCTATGAGTCTTACGATAATATCGAAGTGTTCCGCCTTCGTATATTTCTTGCCTTGATGGTGATTCATCATAATAAATTATCAATTTAGGGATCGCATGATATTTGGCTTTGGCTGTCGTATAAAGACAAATCATTACATTTTCTTATATTGACTTATGGCGCCAAAACTTATAGTTTATCTGGTCTAAATATATTTTTAAACAATCATTTGTTCTTGTTCTGAACGCATACAACTAAGTGGTGATAAATAATTTGTATTAATTAAGCTGTATCTAACTAGGTATGTACCTATATGTACACTTATCTACACTTATATTATAAAGATGAAAGGTTTGTTTGTTTGTTTGTTTGAATTGCATAGACTCCGAAACTACTGGACCGATTAAAAAAATCTTTTACCATTAGAATCCTACATTATTTCTGATGAACAAAGTCTATAAAATATTTTCAAAAACGTTAGGGATCCGTATGAAAACTTCGATAGTGTAACCCAACGTGTAAAAATAAATTCAAAAATAAGCTTTATGTCACGTACGCTGCGGAAATTATTGACAATAGAGCAACGTGATATACTGCAGTTTTATAGAGGACATCAATATCTACAAATATGTCCGTGATACCGTATGTTTAACTCTTAGAGTTATGTCATAATAACTACTTTTTTGGCAACTGGTTCTTCCGAAGAGAAGCGAGGACAGTTTCTAGTTTAAGATATAGTAATCAGACATATAAAAATATGTATATACATATATGTATATATATGTGTATGTATATATATATATATACACATCGGTAATTTTATTACAAATAGGATACCATAAAATTTATAGGCAAGTATGATTTGGCAGACTACACACACTTTCGAAAACTGTATGGAATTCTAAGGAGTGCAGGTTTCTTCACGATGTTTTCCTTTAAGAAGCAAATGATAATTACATTCAAATTTCCATATAATTCTTGAAAATTAGAGGTGCGTGCAGGGTTTATCGTTCGAGAGACAAAACCAATAAGCTATCATTGCTACATCTGAACTTTACCTTTATGTAACTTTATATTTATTTGGAAAATAAAATATCACTTGGTCAGTTTTGCTTTCCAACCGTCACATGAGTTTAAGTGGAAAACCGTAGTTAATCAAACCAGAAGA
>DWJZ01006816.1:0-12658 GCA_018249125.1 Asbolis capucinus
TTTTAGTTTGTATTTCATGTTTACGTGTAAAGGATAAATTTGAGTTAATTTGCTTATTTAGAATTTTATATATTAATCCTGGTTTCCTCAATCTGGTTTAGACAGTAATCGCCATGGATGCCTTTGGGCGGCAGAAAACTTCCGAGACTTGGGTTGGTCACTAAGCCTTCCACCGATCTGTATGGAAACAAGGTGGTGGAGTATCAAGGCTTCCTCATTGTGAGGAGACACCCGTGCGCAGTAACGGGCCACGAATGGGTTGAAGCCATCACTGGTGACTAGATTTAAATACATCTGTGAGAATGAATGCATACCTGATATTGCACTCTATGCCAGTCCCACTGCTGGGACCAGGCTCGTCTTACAAAGTGAGGGATATATGATATACACCGATAGACGGACCATGCTGGCCATTGTGCAAAAAGGTAATTTCTTTCAAATTCATGTTTTCTATGGCTAAATTAATAATTATACTAACGGCCACGTCATCCTGCAAATTGCGTGGTACCAGGTTCCCTGTGGTTCCGTAGGCATTGTTACCCTACTATCCTTGTTAGCTAAAACAATCGATAATTATTCTAAGAGAAAAGTTGGGCGTCTCATCTAAATGAGGCTATTCAGGAAAAATTTGCTTGATAGTGATCATTTGGAAAAAACATACCAGGACCCTCGGTTATAGTATTAATGATGAAGTAGGTATGTACTAGTTTATACTTTTGCAACGTACAAAATTATACGTACTCGTACCTACGAGTGTGTACTCGTATATGTTTTGTTTTATGAAACAGTAATCTATTTTCAGTTTCAATTAAAAATATGTTTGTTGGACAACACGAGTAACGATACAAAGGGCAAACTGGCGTGATAGTTAACTTAGTTAACTACAAATTTCAGTTTTCTAGTCGACGGTTTAGGCTGAGCGGTGTTTGTGTTGATAACACAATAAAAATATTAAATAAATTTGACAATAACATTACGTTATATTAACATTCCTCTGCGGCCTAATATTTTTTGAAGTTCCACGTCTTTAGGCGCGTTATGAAAAAATTATGAGAGTAAAATTTTATATGCGCGCGCATCCGTCACGAAAAATTAACAGGTTGAAGTTGTCCACTAGCCGTTCATTAAGTCTCGGGGTAGTATTACTACCAATCAAGTAGAACCTTGGCACGCTCGTCGCCTCTCATATTTGTAATATTTATTTACAACACGTGTTTTAGTTTCATGCAAGTGCGAATAACCTCATGTACCTAGATGACTTTTGTCATAAAATATAAAAAACTTTCCATAACACACTTTGCATGAACCTCATGAAATTTATGAAATGCTTTGGAAAAAATGTAGATAAGTGAAGATTCGAATTGTTAAGTTAAGAATGACAATATAACACGAAGATTAAAAAAATTATGGAATGGCTTCAACCCATCGATAGCCCACTAATGAGCACGGGTTCCTCCTCAATTGGAGAAGTCTAGAGCACATGCTGCTCCAATGCGGATTGGGAGAGGAGCTAGTGGCCACATAAGTGTCGGATATTTTTATGCCGCCTGAATGCCTCCAACATGATATAGCGATTGCAATGTATTGATAACACCTGAGCCCGACGGCTACCCAAGCACAGAAGCGTTTATGATTTATTTTGCCACTAGCGGTCACCCTTATACCTTATATCGCCTATCGAAACTAGTGGCCAGGCTACGAAGTCATAGAGTAGCGTAGCCAAAATAGGAAATGGGTAACTAACAATAACAAAGTGAATGCAATAGGCCGAGCACGGTCTATCTGGCGCGCCACAACCCGTTCAATATTCCGATCATCGCATCAGCTTTCCTCTAATTTGATTAAAGTTCAAAGAGAGAAGTCGATGTCGCAATTTGTTCCACAAATGAAATCCAACCGTGAAACAAAGAAGATGGATTAACGCGAAAACGTCCAAGTAATTGTGAAAAATGCGAATCTTTCCACTGGAAAAATAAAGATTTCAACTCGGCCCGGGCGTTCGAGTCCAATTGAAACTTACACTTTAACCCGATAGACATTAAATTAAATTTCCATCGGTATTCAACAGTAGCCGTAGTTAGTAGTAGCGAAGGTTCCTAAACGTTTTCGTCGAAACGCGTTTGTTACTAAATCCGGTCGAATTATATCCCACAGGAATAAATTATGAGGGAGGCCATTCTCTCGGCGGTACGGCTAAACTTTAATTAAGCTGCATTTCGAGTGAAACGAGCGCCTTTCAACCAGTTAGAGTCGACTCGACGGAGTGATGTCCAACTTTATACCGAGACCTGCTCCCGAATGCTAGACACGGCGCGATCGTGCAAAAATGCACGAGGTCGCCTGTTGTTTGCGAAAATGACTTCATTTTTCCACGTAATGTTCTGTAAGTATTCGAAAAACTATTCGTTGTTGTATGTGGACGTAGTTTCTTTAATTTGCAACGCTTTAGACATATTTACACGACACCCTTGTATTTTAGTGGTGTTCCTACATCGTCCTGAATAATAAGTTGAACTTGTACAAGAATAAAATAAAAAACTTTACAATTTCGTCTCCGCAACCACAACAAATGTTTGTGTTGTGGGTGGCAAGACATGTATACTAATATGTTACTTGTACCCAGAACAAAAACTCATCTATCATACCAACATCTTTCCCAGCTATGGTATATGTTTAACAAGCCAAAATGCGCAGCGCATTCCCACTCCCACAAGCAATGCAATATCATACAAGCTCGGTGACGAGGACAGGACAACAGAATATACATATACAACATGGACGTTGTCTATGGGCTAAGCAGTGTGGTCTGTTTATTTCATGTTATTCCACAGTTTACCACTGTAAGAGGTAGTTTTGACTAGGTCCACTCATCATCGTCACAACCCACAACTGTCTCCGGCCTCCGCTCACAACGCGAGGGGGACAGCAGGCCGCTGGCCAGCAGCAGCATGTTGCAAATGAAGAGTAGTTACGAGAATATTGCTATAATTGTTCATAGATCGTTAATTCGTACCAAGCGACCACGTATGTAACACTGTCTTATTGGCACATAGCGATGGTCTGTGCTGTTGTTGCTGATCATTTGCTGTTTGCTTGCTGATTGTAAGTTTTGGCTAATAGAACTATCGATTAGTTTTACACACCTTCGAGACCTTTTTGATCCTAAGCTGTCCAACTCGAGCAACATGCAAACCATCACAATACCATTGCCATAAGCTCAATCATATGAGCTAGGGATATGGTATTTCTGATATAAAATATACCCCTCAAAAATAGTAATATACCTTGCACGAACTTGTTCTACCCTAAACTATTTTGTAGTGAAGCTCGCGTGCCAGCAATCAGAGCGGCCCGCCTGCTGTACTGTGCTAATTGTTTCAACTGATTATTACAATTATCGCTTGACTATCACCACATAAATAATAAATCAACATCATTACATAAATAATAAATTTAAATCATTACATAAAACGATATGACCAAAAATGATATTTACATTACTTAAATCTGTAACTGATCGTTTCCTGTACATAGAAGACTGTTAGAACTTTTAGTAATAAATAAAACCTAAAATTATTTTTACACTTTTTGTTTGTTTGTCTGTGCCTTTGTGCGCGGCAGTCTCGGAAACGGCTAGTCACTTTAAATGTGATGTTAACTAAACTATTAACATTAAAACGATATGGATGGTAATCATGAAACTATTAACATACTTAAAACATATTTAACACTATATTATTAAACAGTGTAATTGGTTTGGTTTACTTAAATGGCAAAGAATCCGATCTACGGCCCTCGATACACAGGAATACCACGAGGACTATAACTCGTACACAAAACATACCACACCATTGAACTGGGTGAACAGGAGTTGAAGAAACCTATAGAAACAAAAAATATATAGATATTAAATGAAATTTTATTTCATTTAGGGTAGGCACATACATATTCGCTGTTAAATTACATTTAATGGATCCTACATATGTCATCAAACGGCGATTGAATATTATTTGTGTTTATATAATTCGCTACAAACTACCACATAGTTATATATGTATAACATATTATAAAGTTCATGCACTAATATTATAGAGACATATATTATTATAACTGTAACATGACCAGTTGCCTTTACTAATGCCCCAAGGCGATATCCCTGAAATATCGTTCTTAGGGCCAATGTGACACAATCTGCTTAAAACAATTACAATAAAATACTTAATTCGATGTGGAAGCCAAATTGATTCTAATAAAATATTTACTAGACGTTGAAATAAGCAAATATATTTGTAATATCAAAAATTAAAGAAAGACTAGGACCAACTTTTAACTCACTTTATGGCCAGCAATAAAAATATTTCCTTGATAAAATAGCATTGAAAGAAAGTTGCTAGTTAACAAAAAGCATATAAGCAATAAAGTAGTAGCGCACATGTTGCTATTCTGAAATGATCCTTATTACCGTATTTCTATCCGTCCAACTTTAGTCCATCATCGTCGTTCCTTTTATCCAACGAAAACTAATTCCATATCGAAGGGACGAATAAAGGGGCCGCGAACGCTGGCTGAACAATACAAGATTATTATGACGCTTATAAAATATTATTTTCATACTAAAGTACCATGAGAGGTCTTGAGTCAGCCCGGCAGCAGCCTTGGAGACCAACAGAATTTAAGCTACAAGATTACAATTTTACTTTCAGCTCCACAAGTAAACTAAAACCTACCTTATTACAAGGGTATATTGTCAAGCTGATGGCAATAAGATATTTGTAAAAGTTGTACATTTGGCAACCTCCCAGCCGAGATTCGGGACGTCGGGAAGACAAATCGGGAGAAAACAGATTCGCGCCACCGTTGCACACGACGGTGACTTCGACGAAATATTGCCTTTATTCCGATACTTAAATGAAATCATATTTGATTCAGCGTTCTTTTTGTTTACGCAGAAGTTTATCAGTCATATATGACTCACAGTATATAAATGATTTATTTTATTTACGAAGTACTTGGTAAATAGTAAGATATGTTGGACGCATTACAATTTTCCTCACAGCCCACTCTTACTCTAGGGCTTCAGTAAAGTAAGCAATTAAACATGATCATTATTTGGCGTAAATAATTTTGGCTGAATAACTAAGTTGTCACATTCATCTGGAATTCCATAAAATCACATACGAACTACGTATGAAAATTGAAAAATACGGTTATATCTCTGAGGGATGTGTGAAGAAATAGTGTAATACGAGTATCTCATTTAATATTCACAACGGCACTTCACTTTATTGGAATGCTGGCTTATAAAAATAAAAATATGGTCCTTCGAGCCGGATGCAAAATATTGTGTATGCAGGATTGTGGCGTAGGACCCCAGCTGTGTGAAAGTAATGCTTATTTTACAGAAAAATGGAAAATATTTTATCAATAAAGGCCACGTGTACATTTATGGTCTTTATTAGTTTCTGCAATACTTTTACAACTATTTCATGTAGACATTATTTTATTGGTTGTAAAATCTACATCTTACATAATTATCCGTGAAAGGACGTTTCACTACTTTCAAAACAAATTAATACAGTTATTATTGTTTCACTGAAGCGTTATCCGAATAAAATTTTCCTTTAACTACATAGTTATATTTAATTAGTAGAAGGATTACACTAAACTACTAATTTGTGGTAACTGAAAACTTAAGCACCTTATTACATTTTTATTACACAAATTAGATAGAGATTATTATTTTGACACTTTAAAGGAATATGCGACGACACTTTGAAGTTTGTCATGCATACATTTTTTAACCAGAAATTTTTAAGGGTTTGGTCATATGTGTGTATGTATATATGTACATTATATTCATATGCATCAAAGATGAGAATGCATAACACTACAGGCTCATTAAAATAGTCATCATCTAGAATAAAAAGAAACACAAACTAATCTTTACCACAGAACTGACTCAAGCCACCCAAACACACGAGCACAAATTTAATCGTTGTTGCTGTCGGATCAATAGTTTTAATACCATACCATGCTAGGAGCAAGCTAGAAATAAAGTAATTTCACAAGTCAACACGCAAGGCCGCCTTATCACTGCGAGTATCTGTTACAGACGTGTTAGGGTTCAATTTTGTATTCATAAGTGTTGTTTAGAGTGCAATCAAGTCATTTCTAGGTCGATACCGCGAGCCTGATAATATATCAGTTGCTCGCCGGCGTAGCATGCTACGGAGCCTACGAATTGGTTTCGATGTCTACGAGGTCGCTACGACTTGGCTACAGAAAGTCTTTTGTTTCTTTGAAAAATATCAAATATGAAAATATTTTTTGTTTTTTTTTAAATATAATAATGTTAAACAGGCTTGTAAGAATTTCTATTATATGTACTTTCTTTAGTTTTAATTTTGTATTTATTCAAAATAAAGTATTAGCTCGTTAATGCCAATCTTTTTTGCCATAAATAAGTTAGCGCTTGATTACGATTCAACCTGGTAAGTGGTGATGAACTCTTTGATGAAAAAGCGCACTAATTCTGCAATAAACCTATTCAATATTGATTTGAAGACATTTACATTGTAATCGAACGGGAACACTGACGCGGGTAACTTATTTCAGTCCTCCGCGGCACGCATGATAAAAGAAGACGCAAAGCAAGACAATCAAAACCTAGGTAAATTATATAACGATCATTTTTGTTTACTTATCATAATTACTTATTAAATACAATGTAAACTCTTTATAGCGATAAACTCTCCATAAAGTAGAAGTGAGCACAACTTGGCTGGTTTACGTTAAAACCCACAAATTGTTCATCCACTCCATATAACAATAACCTCCTCAATAACGATAAAAATATTCAGTCAGTTTCGTTATAAATAGTTTACATCGTATTTTTTTTATTTTACACTACCTTCCGCATTAATGGTAGTAAAAAGAGTACATTTTCCGAACCACTGCACTATCCAGTAATCGAGGGGGCTGCAGGTATAACGTTACAGTGGCACGTGGGCGAAGCCCTACGGAGCACCGTTTAGCGCGAACATTGACAGATGTGTGCACGTCACGCCAGTTCATTGACGCATTTGTTCCTCTTATAAATGCGGTAATGTAACACAAAGACATCTGATCGATACCGCTGCATAAAAGTACACTTTATTTCGATTGGATATCGAAGGCATTACTGTAGTTTTGTATACTACATTCTAGCACACACCCATAGAACTAAACGTATTTGGCAAGATAATGGTAGACTATCAATATCAATATTATAAAGCTGAAGTGTTTGTTTGTTTGCATGAATGCGTTAATCTCAGGAACTACTCGTCCGATGTGAAAAATTTTTTCGGTGTTAGGTAGCCCGTTTATCAAGGAAGGCTATAGGTTGTATATCACCAAGCTAAGAACAATAGGACCGAAACACCAATGAAGAATGGTTCAAAATCGGGGGATCTTTTTCCTATCCAGAGCTTCTACTGCGTATGCTACGTAAACAGTTAAAGTTTTGCAAAATTCATGTATTACAGAAACGAAGTCGCGGGTTAAAGTTAGCGTTAACCCAAAGTAACTATTCCACGTGGACAAAGTCGCGGGCGGAAGCTGGTTTATTTATAAATTTAGTTATCTTTCTATACTGGTTAAGTAGGACATATCATTCATAGGTTTGGGGATACCAATTTTTGATTTCGGGATCCGTTTGTGTAATAATAATCATCAAAATAATATGTTTATCGCTAATCAGTAAACTGACGAACCAGCAAAAAATTAAAATGTATACTTAGCCCGTTTTACACATGTCATCCTACTGCAATAGTTTATTAAGCGCTTAACAGATAAACCATAGACAAAATTTCAATAAATTAAAAAAAAAATCCTTTAAACAAAGTACCGACAGCAAAACAAACGTTGAAGCTCAACATTTTAAATCTTACTATAATACACCGTGTAAGCGGCAGACTGGCTATAATCTGAAGACGTACCGCTTAAGACGTCTGAAACCGGCTCGCAGCGTAAATGTATGACGTTGTCACAAAAACCCTAATTACTTTACTCGGGTATTGTGAACACTCGTATCGTGTTGCGTACTGGTCGCTGGTGCATGCTGCGTACCAAGTTTACGGCCTTGTATAGTAAGCGGCACGAGTCTTGAGCACAGATGAATAAACAATTTTTTTTTACTTTCGATAAATTTGTGCTTGACCACTATCCCACCTGATTGTAAGTGGCGATGTGTTCTTAGATGCAAAGTGCACTAATTTAGTAATAGCCTATTCACTCTCGACTTGAAAGCACTTTTTAATCGAGTAAACACAAATTGTAATGGAGCGGAAACACTGAAGCTGGCAACTTATTCCAGGCCTGCGCGGTACGTATGATGAAAGAGGACGCAAGGCGCGACGTTCGTACTGGCTGAATGTCTACGACGAAGGGATGGATACCGGCCGTGCGTCGACTCGTTCGATGATAGGGAAATTAAATCGTGTAATTCCTGAGCACTCTCCAAAATGTAATGTTTTTTCACAGACACTTTCGATCAATGTACAGCAATGCCATGCGCGTGTCCAAGAGCTCCCACCCGACGAACCAATCGCGTGTAACGACGGCGCGAGCGACGTCAAACCGACCAATGAGAATTGTGCTCACGATTCGTGCAGGATGTTTTACCACTTGTACTGGTTACACAAATTTAATGTTTACGACTTTACGAATATCGCAAAATACTCCCAAGGTGATTCTGCGGATTGGAAAGCCACGGAACCACAAAAGCCTTTCCCACGCTGCGTGTTAGTGCTACTCATAGACGCGTCTATAGTATAGAGATAGTATATTCCTACATGAGCGTTAACTAACATGTTTACTGTACATGATAAAATATTTTAAATCAACCTAAAAACCCCCAAATAACCTAAAAGAGACTAGTATTATTTCGGGTCCTACATTAGTTTTTTTTCTATATGTGTATAACTCAACTAATCAAACTGAAATAATTTAATGTGGGTATTTAAACAAGGCTTCATAAAATATTTTAAAACATAAGCTTTAATTATAGATCCCTAATACAAAGATGTGCACAAAATTTCATAACTAACACAGTTAACCCTTAAAGGATTACCTTGTCTGGAGCCAATCCTGAACGTAGTATCGGATCACGGTTATCATAGAAATGCATTGTCATCAGGACGGGAGGTTTATAAAACATTCAGCTCCATAGTATAAGAGAAAGTAGGTTTAATTAAGCTGGCAAAGATTTGACCCTCAACAAACAAATATAAAAATATACTAACATAGTAATATACAAACATACACTGCAAGTTAAATAAAAGCTTGTAAAAACCGTATCGTCTTTCGTATAGGAACGAAACTTTCTAAACTGTAAGCCAAAAACACAGTTACAGGATAGGAAGTAGTCATAAAATTAGTTGACATCTGACGTGATGGGGCGAGGCCTCCCCTCACCAGGGGTCGCGGCAGGGGGCTGATTCACCATGTCGTCGCGGAAAGGGATTGCCTTCATTTATACAGTAATTGGATCTGATTGACCGATCGTTCTGAGGCTTTGTCAAGGTGAAAATCCTGTCTTTCATTTATAAACCAACGACAAGATACAACGGGATCAACAAACAGACAATCTGAAGAACAAACATTACGTATCACGTGCCTGCTTCGGACTAAAATCAAACCCCGAACTCTCCTCTTCATTTCACAGGCTATCTAGGATACGGGCTTGTTAAAATACTATTTAAAGTTAAACTACATATAAAATTACTAGCTTCCGCCCGCGACTTTGTCCGCGTGGAATAGTTACTTTGGGTTAACGCTAACTTTAACCCGCGACTTCGTATCTGTCATGCATGATTTTAGCAAAACTTTAACAGTATTGGCAGCGCACGCAGCGGAAGCTCTCAATAGGAAAAAGATATTGAAACATTCTTCATTGGTGCTCCGCTCCTATTGTTCTTAGCGTGATGATATAGCCTATGGCCTTCCTCGATAAATGGGCTACCTAACACGGAAAGAATTTTTCAAATCGGACCAGTAGTTCCTGAGATTAGCGCGTTCAAGCAAACAAACTCTTCAGCTTTATAATATTAACATAGATTTATATTTTAGGATTCTTGGCCTATAGAAATGTGAATATGTACACGATAATCCCCATTATAATAGTGCTAACGGCTCTATAGCCTTGTTATGACCCAAAGAAATATTTCTGGGTGCGATTCCCGCCCGGAATTGACGGATGTTTGTTCTCTGGTTACAGCTAATTATTTATTCTATTAAATTATTATTTTGTCATTCAAATTATATGTTGAACAAATATCCAGTTCACCCAATGTATACAAATGATTGCAACGTAATATACAAGACGTCAGATAAAATAGAATCACTGACAGGCCGGTTGGTCTAGTGGTTAGTGAACCTGACTACTACATCGGAGGTCGTGGGTTCGATTACCACCTACGTCAAACTTTTCTGTAATGAACAGGAATGTTTGTTCTGTGTGTCTGGGTGTGTAATAGAAATATCTATTTACGTATGTATTTAAAATGTGTACGCTTAGTTGTGTGAGTTGTCCAAAGATATTTATTAATTTAATTATAATTAGCAGTTCAATTATTAAAGAATAATAAAATAATTAAAAATTTAAACATTGTCTTTACTTTTAATTATAAAAAATGAATGACTAAGATTTCTTAAGTGCATCTTAAAGCGGGCACATTAGATCGTCTGACGCTTTTTTCATTCCAGTTGTTTGCTAAACATATATCGATATTTGCGAGTGGCATGAATATTTTTGACCATTAATTTTGCCATCACCAAACCACACTATCCCGTGACCATTACTGGGATAAAGAAATAAATATCACAGAGTATTGAAGACACGTTCTACTAAGTAAATGCAAAGACCGGTACAGCAGTATAAGCTTCTTACTGAGTCTCTCCCAGACACACTGACAAAACCACAAAGTGCAGTTGAAAGTAGGGATGTGCCGAAATTTGTCGATATTATCGAAACATCGACCTTACGAAGAGATATTACTGTAGTTAGAGATGTCGCTATTTTTTATTTTTTTCTTTATTCAATAAATTCGTGCTTGACCACAATCCCGCCTGATGTCGCCGCAGCGATGTCGTCTAGGTGGGAAAGCGCGTTAATTTAGCAAAAGCCTATCGACTTTTTCTTCATTTGAAGATACATATTTGTCTTGTAATAGAAAGAAAAAAAAGGAATGTTTATTTCACCTATCAATCAAAGTTTAAAGTACACGTAGCATACACGTAAATTATAAAAACAAATTATACACATTACAACTATAACAAAACAAAAAAAGAAAAAATAACAAGTGAAAACGGTTGCGCTCAGCATATGGTCGCAGCTAAAGCACGACCGCTGGTTTAGGTTAGAACGAGAACACTGGCGGAAGGTACCCACCTTATTACAGCCCTTCGCTGTACGCATGCTAAAAGAAGACGCAAAGCGACACGTATAACGTTAGATGATATGGCAAAATAAACAACGCTAAAATAAGACCCTATATTTTGGGAGTAAATAAAGAAGGAAAGCCGATAATGTATAAATCTCAGCGTTCAAGCGATTTCTGTAATTAGCAATATTTTTGTCGTAAAATATAAGAATATCGTAATTACGCTTAATTTTTACTTGCAACTTACAATTAATCTGCAATCTTGCAACTTACGATTATTCTGTAATCTTGCAACTTACAATTAATCTGTAATCTGGCAACTTACAATTAATCTGCAATCTGGCAACTTAGAATTAATCTGGAATCTTGCAACTTACGATTAATTAATCGTAATTACGACCAACTTAGTAAAACAGGTCGATTTTAAATGAACCTGATTGTATTTATGCATTCCGTAGCTATTCTTTTATTAACCAATTGGTTTCAACCTATTAATAACCTGCTTCTAAATGCGGCCCTCTCAGCATAACTGAAGAAGCTTAAAGCATAAGGTACCATGCAAATCCATGCAGAATGAACTTTAAAAGTACTGGTAAGCCTTTTAATTGTACGGTAATCTTAGATTACATCACCTCTTACTATCAGTTGGGATTGTAGTATTAACTTATAATATGTAAAAACATCGGTCAAAACATCGTTTAGCCGCATATAAAAATTAAAAGGGGATGTGCCGACTATTTATCTAAAAATTCAGTACATCACTAGCAGCAAGCATCGGACAGGTTCCTGATTTAATCAGAACTTTGCACGTATATAATATATAATTGAGATGTAATGAATGAATGGAATGTTCTTTGTAGGAAACCTGTTACTCTTCTTAGGTTGGTCCAGACATGTGTTCAAACATGTGATCAAATAAGTGTTCACATGTATAGAACGTGCATTTGATATTTGAACATATTTGAATAAACAAGAGCTTTGCCGTTCTGTGTCATTTTTTATCGCATATCAAATGGATCAAAGTTAAAACGTTTGTGTGTGTTTGCCGTTCCATTTTGACGTGAAAAACTGACAAACATATGTACATACAAACACTTTTGCATTTATAATATTAGTATTATCATGTCAACTCATCACAGCCCACTATTGAGCACGGGTCTTTTCTCTGAACGAGAAGGTTAAGGCCATAGTCCACCACGCTGGCCAAGTGCGGATTGGCAGACTTCACACACCTTTGA
>DWJZ01006817.1:0-12657 GCA_018249125.1 Asbolis capucinus
AAGATGTCAGTTGACAGGTAATCGACTACCAATTGATAAGAACTAAAACTAAGGGCGTCGTCGCTCGTTGTTGCGCCTTCATATATGTAACTAATTTATTTATTTGTAACTTACTTATTTATTAAGTTTTATTTATTATTTAGTTAAATTTTATGCTTCATTTTAAATTTCGAAAACATTCTCTTGGAATTATGGCACAAGGTCGCTTTTTGTAGAATTAAGTTTAAAATTATACTATGTATATGTTAATCACTGGTTTCTCCATCTGATGCTGTTTAGCCATAAACATTTAATAACCTTAGCTGTTATCCCATGGGAATAAAACCATTGTCTGAGAAAAAGAGTTTCCTAGTAGTATTTCCATAGTAAAATCTACAAAAGCACCTAATTGAATCTAAATCAGTGGTTTAGAGTTGCCATACTAATTTTAACCTGTTATACCGCGGGAAAGAAGTCATTACCAGGCATAAAAACTATTTTATATTTTAAGTTGGACCCAACAATAGATTAAAAAAAAAATTGCAATCGGTTCACCGGTTTCGATTCGGAGATTAGCGCCAACAAGGATCGTGACACTGAATTTTATTATATATAAACTACGTAAAATCAGAACAACAAAAAGTATATTTTAATAAAAAACCAGCATGACACTACTCAGAGTACTTAAGCCCCATTTAAGCGGCTGCTTACCTAACCACGACATTACAAAAAAGGTTTCGTGTTCCAAGAAAGGTCGTACGAAATAACGGGGACTTTACTAAAGAGATAAAAGTGCCAAATAAACATTGGTTGCATGCATGCGGCTTACGACCGCTCACATTATTGTTCCTAGGGTGGCCGTGGCGAATCCAATCCTCAAAACTCTGCGTATTTATCGTTAGGAACAAACGGTTATGTCTAGTGGTTATTATGAAAACACTGAGTGATTTTTATCGTCCAACAATTACCCTCGGGGTGCCATCGCAAACAACACATTTGAGTGCGACCACTACATTATGTAGACAACGTGTTTTTGCACTGGATTACCCGTTTAAACAAACCAAGCGGCCGGAACACCAAATAAAGGGAAACACTAACCGACGCCCGCGTTATTCTTTCAAAATTAACTCATAACGCCAAGAGCTGTTGATTTTTTTTCGACCGTAATCTAGTTAAACGGGCACGGGGCCAGTAGCTTTCGTAAATCGGCCGCACGCGACTACCGCGAAATGGGAATCTTTAAACGCTGTACGTACATTTTTAATGTCGTTTTATTGCCACGTTGTGGTAATTGTAGCAACAATTAACGTTATGAGTTCATTAATGATGAATCCAAATGCCGGTTCAAAATGAGCTTTCACGGTTGAGATAGCCCTGCAGTACAATGCTCGCAAATCTGCAAATCCTCAACGTAATTTTGATAACAGAATGCGCCTTTCATGCGAACGAATCTCGTCATTCGCTCAATAAGCATGCAGCTGTAGGGAAATATAAATAGAAATAACACATTTAAGAACAGAACCACTCAGGGAATTTAATAAAGGAATGAAATATATGTACATGTGTAATGCACGCGTAGGTACACGAAAAACAAAAGCTCCGCATGCGGCCCCAAAATAATAAGTTGAAGTTGAGTGTATGTCCCGCGCTCACCTGAAGATATTGGGGGAAACAAGAATGCTTAATATAGTCCTTTACTAGCCCGGCTCTCCCAATAACACCGCTCAGTTCGCAAACGTAGACAAGTTTCTGTTTGTGGCTGATTTTATATATGCGTTTTTCTCGGATGCGCATGCCTTTGCCTCGTGTATATTTATTTAATCTATAGTATCTAGTATATAATAGTATCTAGTAAACCGATCTTCTTTAGTAGTATATGTTATCCCTGCAATGGTTGTCATTTTGTAACACCTAATAATTCTAAAGCATAATAAATATGTTTTCTAATCGTAAGTAAATAAGTAAAAAATATCTAAATAAAAATTTATGGTTGTCATTTTCTAAAACCTAATAATTCTAAAGCCTAATAAATATGTTTTCTAATCGTGAGTAAATATGTAAAAGAATCCTAAATAAAAATTTATAAAATGAGAAACCGACAGTCACTTACATATTATGCCATCTAGTGTGCATGATTGTAACTAAACGCAAAAACAAATCAATAAATCAAAAAGTGTTTGTGAAATTCAATTTATAATAAAATTTCATATCATTTCAATATTCAATTAATTTGTTTCATACTAACCATATATAATTGAAGCTGCAAAAGTAATTTAAATATTTACCAAAATATAAATATTCCTTGTTTATTTAACGAGTATATAGTAAACCGATTTTCGTTAGGAGTATAAGATATTATTACGCCATCTAGTTGTCATCATTGCAACTAAATGCAAAAGTTGCAATCAGTTAAATCAATAACAATGTTGAAGAATTTCAAATGATTTGATGCCTATCTGTCTCCTTCTAAGGAAATTAATTTTACAGGTATTACACCAATTCTCTAATATTTTTCAAATTCAAAGACAAACTTCCAACTTTACAAACACTAACATCATTATTCCAGTGAATACAAAACTTCACATAAATATCTTATTTGCATTCACACCGGAACAATAACTTGGCTTTTTAGTTAACCATAAAAGATTTAAACCGCGCAAACAATTTGCATCCGCATTTCTTTACTTATATTTCATTTTAGAACGTCAGGATTTGTGAACAAAATACACCAAATATTTCGGCCCGTGTTTATATTTGGCTGACAGACATATTCAGTCTACGTACGAAAAGTTTCTCCCTGTAACTAACTCTCCAAAAAGAGTCGGACATCAGAAATTTTATACAATAGCACAATGGAATATAATAGCTTTGAAAGGTAACTGAAAGTTATACATACATATCCATGTATGTATAACTTTCAGTTATATCCATATAGGAACATAAGAATATATGAATTTGTGTATGTAATCTGCTGCCTGTCGTTTAGTGAGCTCGATGTTCCTATGATGAAATAAAATATTTTGACTTTGACTTTGAAGAAGAAAGAAATATTTATTTCGACGCTAAAAAGATAAAACAAAAGATTTAATACAAAATAAAAAAATTGCGCCGAAAAATACTAGGACATACTAGATAGGTACACATGCATAAGTTATATATATGTAATAAGCTAGCACACACAGGGCGCACCCGGTGGTTTCACTCGCAATTATTCGAAGAAAAAAAGTCTTACTAAGCTCCTAAAAAAAAATTTTCCCTCGGTTTTGTTACATTTTTATTAACTCTGAGTTCTTATTGGTCATGGCATTATTTTATACAGCTTATAGCCTTCGTCGGTAAAAGTTGTAAAAAACAAACAAACAGCAAACAAGCCAAAGAAATTAATTTGTATCAGTAGTTCCTGGAGATTAGCTATTTCAAAATGGTAGTCAGCAGACAACTGATGACATACATACATATATATTTTTAAGCACATATTTATATAGATATTTTTATGAACAACAAACATTTTTGCTCATCATAGAAAAATTTGACTTGTGGGGATCGGTGGAAATCGAACCCGCGACCTTAGTCGCAGTCGGGTTCACTAACCACTAACCCGCCTGTCAACAAAGACAGTCTGTTACTAGTATTTTATCTGTATATTTATTTATAATGTGTACTGTCTCGATCTTTGAACTCTAGGATTGCTTAGTTCATTGAACCCTTTACCGGAATGTAAATTTAAATACAGCCGTTGTGAGGTCAGTTTTACCTCACAAATTACGTCAGTTACAAGTGGTGAAATATATGTTTTACTCTGGGCAGAAATAATACAGCATGTATATAGGAAAATAATATTCAATTTATCCTTACTTAACTAATTTTAATTACAAAAATTAGGGTACACAGTAAAGATCAAGGCTTTACATTGTTTTTGATTGAGTTAACTACCAAAATAAAAAAAAAATACGATTTTTTAAATATAATTTTTATGCGAACATTACATTGTAAGTAAAAAATAATATTTTGTTATGAGGTCAGTGGCGAAATAAGGAAAATCCACGTCATTTTCCCTGTTTCGGAACACCTCAATACATATTTACGCATCAGTAACATACTCCAGGCAACTATTAAAGAATGATAAAATATGGAATCACTCATATTAACACATTTATGTTGGACTTAGAATTAAAAAGAGATTTTATATAAAAATAGCCCCTAGTGTACGTTTGTTAACTGGGGTAATTTTGACCTTACAATATCAGTTAAGGGTTATTTAGTATTGTGCATGAGTATTTTTCACCTATTATGTGAAATTTTATTTGCTTAAGTCTTATGCCTAAGAAAATTAAGACTGAAAACAAAAGAATGTCCAATAGATTTTCTTACACAAATCTATATACAAGAACTGCTAAATATGATCTGCTGCTATGCTCAGAATTGGCTCCAGACAAGGGAACTCCTCAACGGTTAACAGTACAGTTATGAATGTTACTTCGTATTATGGATCCATAATTAATGTTTGTATTTTTAAATATTTTAATAAACCTGTTTTTGTTAATTATGGTTTATTTTGTATAAACAAGCAATAAAGTGTTAAATAAATAATTGAAATGTTCCAATTAAATATTATTAATTCTTATAATAATCTTAGTGTTAATTTTGTTGGATTTTTGAATAAACAACTGGGATCGACAAGTTTACATTACCACTGAAATACAGAACACTGAAGTACGATAGAAAAGTTTTTTGCCGCATCACACACACATAGCCCAGTGGTTAAGAATTCGGCCTTTTACTCGAGGGGTCCGGGTTCGAACTCTAGGGCGCGCAATTCTGACTTTTCGGAAATATGTGCATTTATACGTTTTTTTTTATATTCAATAAATTAATCCTTGACCATAATCCCACCGGATGCTGTGGTGATGTGGTCTGGGTGGTAAGGCGCACTAATTCAGCAAAAGCCTATTCACCCTTGTAATCGAACGGGAACACTGACGCGGGTAACTTATTCCAGTCCTTCACGGTACGCATGATAAAAGAAGACGCAAAGCGAGACGTTCGTACTGGCGGAATGTCTACGACGAAGGGACGGATACCCGCCGTGCAACAGCTGGTTCGAAGATGAAAAGGGAATGGGGGAATTAATTCGTGTAATTCCTGCGCTAAAAAAATTAAAAAAAAAAAAATTTAAAAAAAAAATGTATCCTGTAGAATACCGAGAGGCTGGCGATCTGTAGTATATATTGATTTTATTTAAAAAGTTACATTATGTAACCTATAAACTATTACTAGGTAATACAATAAGCCCAAGTTAAACTACAGATTACGTTGACTATATTTTAGAAGACCCTTTTACAGACGGCTGGTCGCAAATGAAGTTACATTTTGGTCTGTGAAATAAAATTTCCTTCCTGAAAGTGTTACCTCGTTACCTCGTGGGTAAATGTATTTTTAACGAATATACTCGTATATAAAAGGATTAGGGCTTTAAAAGGTACTGGAAAGATACAGTTGTAAATTACGTATAGTATACGTTTTTGTATAATGCCGTTATCGTTGTTATATGTATATTCTTTGGAAGTAACTTGGTGGAGGATTCTGTTTCAGTTTAAAGATTATTTATTTTCCATAATTTCCATCAAACATTGTCACTTATTATAAATTTTTATTTTTATATCTTTGCACAACTCACACACGGCAATTCATTCCCAAACTAAGCGCTAGCTTGTACTATGGTGATCAGACAACTGATAAACATAAATATATTTTTTTAAATACATACTTAAATAGATATTTCTATTACACACCCAAACACACAGAACAAACATTACTGCTCATCGCAGAAAATTTTGACCCGGGTCCGGTTCACTATCCTCTAGATCAACCGTCCTGTCTATTAATAATTTAATACAATTTAAATGTAGGTTTCTATTCCATATACGCTTGTTTTTGTGTGTGTGTGTGTTTTTGCGTATATGTTTATGTGTGCGTGTGTATTTCTATTGATAAGTACTTGAGTGTCATTTATTTCTAATCACTATTTTTAGTTTATTTTAGAATAAAGTTTTTATTACAAATCACATACTACATATATAACATTCCGTAGTTGCCCTTGCAATAATTTTACACAGATTTCTAAAACCGATTAATTAACTGATACAGGATTAGCATAGATTTACGGAATCTTGACATAAAACATAAAGCTATTTAACGGCTAAATATTTTGCAAACAAATCCCTAAATTAAAAATGATGTCGACCAATAAAAACGTTCATAATTTATTCCGAAACTCTAAAAGTAATGTAAATCATTGAAAATGATAATTTTCCTCTGTTTACTAATTGCGGAACGACATAATGATGCAGGAATTTAATAAATCTAAAAGGTTTGATTCATGAAATGTAGACGGGCTTATAAAAACAGAAAGTAATTATTTCGTATGCGGTTAGTATTTCGAAACAAACGGAACAATCCCTTGCCCTATGTTACCGAAATAGTTTACTAATGATTACAAAATACCTTGCTGGATTATTTCAAACGAGACTATGGAAATTCTTGTCTAACTTCGAACCTACTAAGGGAAACAAGGCTTGCACAGTAAAAAAGGTTTTTATTGAGTTAGTGCGTTTTGTGCGTTGTAATTTCAAAGACTTTGTCGCTACTTTCAATCAGGTGGTTTCGTAGTTAAGCGCTAACTTATCGAATATAAAAAAAGGGTTATATATTTTATTATTTTTGTTATTTTATTTTATTATTTTTATATTTCATTGTTAAACGTCATTGTGTCGGTGTTAAAGAGTTTATTTCGAATTTAATAACTTGCTAGTTTCCGCGCGCGGATTTACCCGCGTGGTAGGTCAATTGATGTCTATGTGTTATCCCAAACTATAATCTATCTCTATGTCAAATTTCATTCAGATCCGTTTGGTAGTTTCTACGGGAACGAGTAACAAACATTTATCCATCGATCCATCCATGTAATGCGGTTTGGTAAAGGGTTAGTGGCCATCCGACGACACCAGTTTTAATACCGCCTGAAGCCCCCCGGCATGTGCCGACAATTGCTAGCAGACGATAGTAACTCGGACTAACGCATTCACCTCGAAGTGTCTTCCACACTCAAAGTCGTTAGCGGTGCAGGTTACCGCTCCCATAGGGATGGGAGGAGTACATCCTACCCTGGTCAGAAATATCTCCACCTGACCTAGATCGCTGTTGCTTAACTTAATAATTAAAGCTGAACCTTGACAAAAATGTATGTAAATCCCATAAATGAGTAACATTTTTACACGTAGTCATTTGCATTTTTTCTTGTGGTGTAGGATAAAGCAATTTAAAGTCATTCCCTTGGCGAGGGGGCAATAAATATTCAAAAGCGGACCTTTCGTGAATTCCGACGCATTATTGCCGAATTGAAGTACTCTGCTCATTGAATAATTAATTCGGAAGGTTTCACAACTTGATTTAATTAAAAGTGGATAGAAAGCCCATGTGCGCACTGCAGTTCATCCCTTAAATATATATATATATATATATAGTACCTAACCGCAACTTTGCCGGCGTAGTGTACTCATAAGAAAATCTGTATCATTCCGAACTACAGTCTAGCTTTGTGCCAAATTTCATTTAGTTGTTTACGACATCAGCGTTAATAATTTCATGGCCCCCACCCACTACTGGCCCACTACTAAGCATAGGTCTCTAATGGTAAATGAGGAAGCGTCACCGAATTTATTTAAACCTTTTCGAAGCCCTTAAACTGAGCTTAACGCCTGCACACTGACGATAACAACCGGGATCAAACGCTTCACTGCCGAGACGCGGGAGCGATCAAGATTTTTTTCTCATAAAAGTGTTTATGAATCCACTTTCCAACCACGCCCGCTGTCTCACAACTTTTATGATCAATTACCATCGACACAAACCGGCCTACGAGCATTTTAGCTTCATTAATTAAAAAGATATTGCGTATAAACCCCACCTTGTTCAGAATCAAACTCAGCTGCACAAATAATAGATTATTTTTGCTCTAACTAATCCATCCTTTCTCAACCTATTAAGGCCTGTTTTATAGGATTTGTTTCGGAACCGAGAAGATCTTTGGATCCTATCAGAGGCTTTATGTTTGTTAATTGACTCAAGGACTCTCATTACAATTGAAGAAGGCTTTGTATTTTGTTGCTTTGAATATATATTGCGTTTACCACTGTAGTTAACAAGATTGGCTTCAACTAATTGGTCTATTACATCTGCTTTATTATTTACATCCTTTAGTCATCCTCCTTTCCATTATTCTTCTTTAACTGGCCGTATTATACCGTTTCCGTTCTATTTCTGTTTTACTCTATTAGAAAAAGTGGTTTAACCGCTTTTTCCTTTGCCAGCAACGCATTGGCGACCCTCAGTATCACTAATGCTCATATGTTACTTACGATAAGTTGTACCAGTTTCACTACTTAGCACATCAATAATGTTAAAAATATTATGTTCACTTCACCACATTTCAGATTCAACATGGCGAACAAATATCTAACCTGATTTCAATATCGTCGTATTAACCTTAAAAAATAATACAGCATTCCCCAAAACGTGAATTCAATCAAATATATCTTTACACATGTAATGTTTCACTCTACAGATAGTAAAATGTATCAGCAAAACCCTTTTGTAGGTGTGTTTAAAAACCGCGCAACTGTTACATTTAAATTCGTAATTTACGAAAAATGTTTTGAATAGTTTGTTACGACTTTATAAATAGGTTTTCGAGATGTGAAGAACATTCCTTGTACCGAAACCTCATATTATTATTACAACAACATTCAAATGCATTACACGCTGCCTCTGTATAACTACAAACTACTAACAGCACTAGAAATATCAGTGACGTGAGCGGCATGTACATGAACCGAAAACAAATATTTATCTGTCCCAATAAATATCTATTTTTGCCCACATTGATTTCGAAACCCTTTGCTTCGTAAGTAGGTTCTTTCCCAACTGTGACCTATGGTCTACACTCCAACTTTACTACGGTTACTCCACTTTTTAAGAGTAAATTGAGATCAAAACTGGGTTGTAGAGTTCAACGTTTGACAACTCGATGACCTTGGCTAATCTATCGGTCAGCAGGCTGAAAAATCCGGGGAAGTTGGCTCCGTTTCAAGGATTAGAGATACTGAGATACACCTCAAAACATATTTAACGTTCCACCCTAAATAGGTCACTACATATATTGCCCGTATGCGGAGCATAGTGATTGTTACACATCGGTATAAAAGTAAAATAGTAAAAGTAATAAAAACGACTTCCAATTTTATTTTATCTCATCCACAAATATACAGTAACAAGCCCCAAATAGCTACAGGATGTATTTATTTCCCTCACGACCTCCCACAAATAACGAAACGAACGATAAAAGTCTTGCGTAAGGCGTTTAGTTCGGGAAATATCAACCCAATCGTAAATTAGTCTGGATAACACACAAACAACATCATCATTTAGTTTATGTATTATCCAAATATTTGAACATATTATTTCTAAATTATTTATTATAGCTGCCTCTAACAGAATCGATGTAAAATATGATAATCTATTTCCAAGAATATTGTTTGGCAATCTCACAATTATTATTCTTCGATCAAATGCCTTTGATTTCCATTTTCATAGTCGGAGATAAAGAGGGTGTTAGAGAAAATATTCATAACAAACGAAAGCCTGGCCTTTTGTTTTCTTGTCTAGATTACGAGCGTTATGAAAGAATGGAAAACCATTATTTGAATAAATACGAATAGTGTGCGTTTGATTATTTAGTGGTATAAGGGATTGTTGCAAATTATTTAGACTTTCAGGAAGACCTTCATAGTCTCGGTCGTAATGCATCACAGGCCTTGGATTTGATTACCAGCAGGCATTTGTGTGATAAATGAATGTAGGTACTTTATTAACAAGTTTTTTATGATTTGCAAGAAGGCGTGTAAGGAAAGAGTAAAATGGAGAAGGAATGTTAAATATAGATATTATCGATGGTACAAATTTATGACACAGATAAAACTATTCGTTCGATTACATACATACATATCTCTTACGACCATTTCCTTTGATTACATATGGAGGCAAATTTACTTGTTTCCGATAAACGGTACATTTGTCACGCTCATTCCGAAATCAGATTTGCCCATTGTAACATAAACGATTCGTGTATAAAAACGTGTAATAAGAAATTCTGTGATTCTAACACGCTTCATAAATATGTGAGATGTAATTTGGGAATACTTTCTTGCAAATGTTTATTTTAACCAACGTATCGTGAGTCGAGACGTATGTATACACATATGTTATATTATTGAAAATGCAGAATGTAAACTTTACAACACTTTATTAATCTGTGACTGCCTACGCTTCACTTACTTTTCATATGTTCTACACTCTTAGAGATATTTCTTTGTCCCAATCATCGATAAGTAATCGCGTGATTTCTTTTGTGAACATTTAAACAATAGTGGGGATAGTACACAGCCCTGTCTAACGCCGTCTTAAGTTTTTAAGTATCTGGAATCAATACCATCGATATTGAAAGCACCTATGCTATGTCTGTACAGATGTATAATGAGAAATGCATGGTATATTGATACATAATTTTGCTCAGGACGAGCCACGGTTTCCACTCCTTGACGATGTCGAACGCTTTTTAGTAAATACAGAATGAACTTTTGTACATCGACGGTCCGATGCATATTAAATACCCAATGTACTAATTAAGTAATTTCCATGTATTTACGACACGCGAATTTATACTAGTTAACTACGGTTACAGAAAATTAAGGGGCATCACGAGAGACAAAAATAAATTGAGCGCGCTGTGCTTTGGAAGACTCGTTAATCCATTGATTCCAATTGTTAAATCGTTAAGCAGAAACCTTCAGGCTCTTAAAAACTTTCAACGCCAATGACAAAGGGAATCCTAGTCCGAAATATATAAACGTTTATTTATTTAACGAAAATTTTACATTGTTTTTATAAAATACAATAAGTTTTCATTGCTGTGGGTTCCCTCACATTTAATAATAGGTAACTATGTCAGTAACCGAGGTATTTAAATTAAATGTCAGTGTTACAATGGCCTCTCATGACGAGGGCTGGTTTTTGTGGCAATTCGTTACGTCGTGTTACCTCATTCTGTGGCATTTCGTGCAAATAGGACAACATTGTGGCATAATTGTTTCAATTTCGAAACCAATTTTACAAGTTCGCTACCTGTAGATAACAATTAATGGAACCAAATTTATATAACGCATGAATATTCATAACTATATAGTTATGGGATTACTGAAAATAAATGATAACATTGACGAATTGATATTCATGAAATTAAATAAAATTAATACTTTCGTGTGGTCCCAATTTGGAAGGAACATTAATAAAATTTATTTGCACTAGATTTAGACATACCTAGTTTTCTCCTGTATAACTACTTTTGTTTTATTAGAACTAAATTACACGATGGCTAAGAATAGTCCAAAGCTTTATTCACTTTAGTTATTTCAGTAAGAAGAGATATTCGCGATGAGAACTTTTATCATATCTTTTGATTAAAATGATTAAAGTGGTAAGTTTTGCAAAGAAATTCCCTTCTACGAATTGGTCTTTAATTTAAAATGTAAAGAGGTTTCTCAGAAAATATATTTTCCTAGAAACTTCTTTTAGAAAATAAATAGTAAGTATTTATCTGTGATTTTAATTAATGTTACGCATGCTAGCTTTTCCCGCGACTTCGTCCGCTTTGTACACCTCTTCTGCACCCCTTCTCCACTCATTCTTCACACCTCACCTCTTCACCCACCACCTACAATCCCATACGCCCTACAATTCCTTGCTGTACATTGCTGGCTTAATAAGAATGAGAAGTTAGGTTAGAGACCAACCCGCGTATCGTAAGTTTTTATCGAATTCCTCCGACAAAGTGTTAAACTGCTATCTGATGATAATAATAAGAACCAAGTTCTTAACGGAATAAATGCGATTTTTAGTCTCTATGCGGTTTCCAATCCACTTTCAACAGCGCCCGCTTTTGCTTTTGCTGAAAACTCACAACCGATACAAGCCGTCGGGCTCATTTGTAAATACTTAGTTACTATTATAGATGTATGTAAAGTAGGCACGTTTGTAGCTGTTAACATATAGTTAAATGAAATCAAAGGTGACCTGGATCTCATACGCATTTATTTCCCAAAAGACACATATTGTTGAGAACAAAATAGAGACAAAGCAATCTCAAGCCTCAAACAAATACGATTGCCCATCCTGATCATGCACTTGACACGTGTAACATATTTGTAAATACAATAATTATTCCCTGTCTCTAAGCTCGAAATTGCACATACAAATTATTTTTGCAATTTATTTAACTTGCAGTGTATGTTTGTATATTTGCATGTTAGTATATTTGCTGGTTGCATACTGCTTCAATTCGGATGATAATGCATTTTTATGAAAAGCAAGACCTAATACTACGTTCAGGATTGGCTCCAGACAAGAGAACTCCACGGTTAACAATACAATTACGATATTACACGTGTTTCTTTGTATTAGGGATCTATAATTAAAGCTCGTGTTTTTAAATATTTTAATAAACCTTGTTTATTTATTTATTTGAACACACACATAATAGGATATGAAAATATATCAATGAGATAG
>DWJZ01006818.1:0-12657 GCA_018249125.1 Asbolis capucinus
CCCCAGATTGAACAAGTTATGGTATGCCTGGATATAACTATACCGCAACAATCTTCGCGAAGTTTTTGTTTCAACATTTGTTTAGGAGTTTCTTTCGTTGTTATCTTGTCAAGCGACTACCGAAAAATGGCAGATTCAATATACATATTACGTTCATAAATATACCTGTCTATTATAAATATCTACTGAAAAAATAGAGTACATTTCAAAACCTCTTGCTTTCATAAAGTTGGTAAATAAATTAAATTAGTATTAGACTACGTATTTTTAGGATTCGTTAACAAAGTCTGTTTATTTTCATGTTTTATTCTCGTTTATTCAGATACGCGCGATTTATAAAAATAAGTTATAAAACGTAATTAACTTTTAAAATACAATTTTCAATTTATCTGGCAAGGGATTGCCACGATGGTAGGTGTCTGACAATGAATGACGAGATTTTTTATTGAAGGAAATGTATATAACATTTAACTTTATAAAATGACGAAATTAGGTTTGGTATTTTTGCATGTTTTCTACTTTATAACTTCCAAAACACCCAGTCGAATACTATTCTATCCTATACTAGGAGAATGCATTGGCAAACTTTCAGCTTTTATAAAATGACGAAGTTCTGGCGTTCATAGGCTGTTATGCTGCATTTCAATATGAGCAAATGAACTTGGTAATAAAAAGTGAGTACATTTTATTACTTTATTTTCCTTGGTTAGGAACTAATAGCAATCGCAGTTGATAAAAATTACTATTTATTTTTAACAGGCGCTGTTAACTTTAATGTTTTTCGTCTACCCACATTTTTTAATAAAAAAAGTACTCAAGCGGTAGTTATTTTTATGATGTTAGTTTCACTGATTGTGCATGCCGTTCGTGTAGTAAGCCCGAGATTAAAATCGTGTTAACAGAAATTTTAATTTGCTATAATAATAAATGAAGTGAAGGTGATTATTAATATCCAAAATGAAGTTACCTAAAGTCATATTCTACATAATATTTGTTTATATCATTATTATATTCCCTATTATCAATGTCACCGGCCATGGGAAATTCATGGGACGCCATTTTGAGGAGCTTGCTATCGGTAAGAAATCTTTTCTATACCTTAACTATAAAAAATCAGTCAATATACAATTGCGCAATTAATTTTCTTTGCATTTTATGGATGTTTCAGGTAATAGTTATTACTAATTTCGATCAATATTTGTTATTGTGAAAACTATTGAGGTATTCGAATAAAATAGGAATGAATAAAAAACGATTTATGCTGCACCGTTGGGCTTCAGGAATCGATTTTAAGTGATAGGTTATGCAGAAGGAATGTGGAAGGGTGAATTTTATAGCAAAAATATATCTTTTCCGTGCTTTGGAGAGCACGTAAAGCTGTTAGCCCCGTTTTCAAATAGCAGTCTTTTAACTTTGTCGGTGTCCTCTGGGCAGCATAAAAACCTTCCAGCACTTGGGTTAATCCCTATCTCCTATACCAATCCGCACTGAAGTTGTATCGTTGATTATATTCTAAGCCTCCTCAGTCATGAGTAGAGGTTTTACTCAGTAGTACGCCATTCCTTGAAGACAGCCAAGCCTCTTGGTCAATAAGAGTTTGTTTTGTGAAACGTTATCAAGTAATGATTTGATTTCCAGAACATTCTCACAACACAGAGAAGCCATGCGAGACGTGTCCCCAGCACGGTGTCTGCGTGCCTCGTGTCCAGTGTCCAGCTCACGTCCAGGCTAATGCTCATAATCCTGAGTGCCATCTGGATGGAAGCTTCCTCGGCGTCTGTTGTTTCACGGGGATGGACCACGCAGGTTTGGAATTGACATGTGACTGACTTCATAATTTTATTTTATAATTTTGAATGCATAGATTTTTTTGATCTTATATTGAAATTGAATTGAATGCAATTTGTTCCACTGGTGGGATCAGGTCCCCTGTTACAATGAGGCTTGTGCAAGCTATAGGTATTCTATCCTTTGGGCCAAGTATGGCGACTGTTATGTGCAAAATATTACTTTTTGAGCACTTTGGCGTTCCAATATCATTTGTTTTATATAAATAAGAAATGTTATATTTCGACTCGGTACATGAGAGTTAATTACACCGTCGGAGTCTCGTGTGTTCTACAGTTTTATTTTAAATAAGTCATTAACCAGTAATTTCCTTTCAGCAAAGCCTAAGTCTCGAGCTTCGATACCTGTTGAGGATTTAAAGCAAGCCCACACGCGATCACGTAACAAGCTCTCAGGCTGGCTCGATAAGGCTCAAAAACTGATGAAAGAAGACCAAGTTATTGTGAAGATGTCTGCGCCGAGCTATGGACATCATTTGGTAGGCCTTGCTATAATTTTTAAATGGTCATGTGAATTAACTGTAACAGTTACATATAATATGGTATTGCAGAATTATTAGTAAATATTTACTATTAATAAACTTGTTCATTACACCAATTTGTTCTGTTGACAATAACTTCCGCAGCACACGCGATGAATGGATTTTTTTGGTATTTTTTTGACATGTTTGATTACATTAATGAAGCTTTTTTTAATTTTTTTTAACGAAAATGTACTGTAATTATAAATCCTACTAAAATAAATGCGAAAGTTTGTATGGATGTGTGTTAGTGTGTGTTTGTTACTCCTTCACGCAAAAAGTACTGAACAGATTTAGATGAAACCTTGCAGTTATATAGCTTAGATATTGGAATAACATAATACGTAAACATTTTGAAGAATTTATTTAAATGTATTGAAATATTATGAAAATTCGAAAAAAAATAACTTACTTCATATCTCCGGACTATGTTAATCGATTTCGATAATTCTTTCGGCAAAAAAAAGGTAATAACTTCCATCTGATGCCATTAAAATTGAGCGACATCTAACGGGTAATTTTTGTGTTATCATCTCTGTAAGATATCATACCGCGCGGGCTAGACGCGTGCTCCGTTGACTACTTTTAAAATTTATCCTTTCCAGAATATCATCATATAATACTTTTTAGATGAATACATTTTAATTTAGTTAGCATTAGCCCAAAGTAACTATTCCACGCGGACGAAGTTGCGGGCGGAAGCTAGTTTACATTCTGCCAAACTGTAGGCCAGTTTGTCGGTAGTGTATAAGCTCCGACCGTTTTTGAAAATATTTTATAGAGTAATAGTAACAGTCTATTTTCTTCAAAGAAACAATCAAATCTTTCCATATTAATTTCAGTCTCTGCATACATACGATCTACGTGTTAACAAGTTGGGGCAGGGTGGCTTGCAGAACTTATTTGCTGCTGAGGAACTGAAGGCCAGACAAGCTATATCAGACAATGAGTTGGCTCTTGGGTTCATGGAGCACACAGAAGGTAGCTCTAATTATAAATTCTTGTCCCATTTTAATAATCCAATTACAACATATGTATATCTTTTTACTTCCTGTTTCAATAAGTAATACATTGATATAAAAGTATTATTCAAAATTCAGTCATTTATTTGACGTAGGTATTTTCATTGCAACTGTTAACGCAGTTTTTTTTAAACCGACCGTCGTTTTGGAAGGGTGCCAAAATTATTATTATTATAAATTAATTAATATATAAAGTAATCATTTTTATTTATAATTTATTAATTATTATTAATATTGTTTATTAATCCTTGGTAAACTGTCATTGCTCAGTGCCATCTAGTGTAAAACTAAATAAATTCAATTTGTACCTGCCTATGCTGGCGTTTAAAAATTGAAATTAACATATACAAAAATATGGATACTTCTCATTTCAGTAATTCCCAAAACTACAAGTTTTTTTTTGAAAAATAAACTTTGACCCAAAACCCTACAACCAATTTTAATGGCATATCGTTCGCGTTTTAATTTCTGACAAGTTTTGTCAATATATCGTGTGTTTTCAGGTCCATTCTGTCCTCCTCCTCCGGTCTGTCCATCACCGCCGCCTCGCTATAGAAGTATTGAAGGTCAATGCAATAACCTTGAGAATCCTTCGTGGGGCGCAGCCAACACTGGCTACTCCAGATTGCTGCCACCAGATTATAGCGATGGTAATTATTTGGAGTACCTACTTGTGTATAAAAATATAGTACTTTTGAAAATATTCTACCGCCTTTGTTCATCAGGGACTACTTAATCTACTGGTAAAAATTTTTCAAATAGGTGCGAAAGGGCATATTCGCTTCAAATAACCTATCAAATCATTCCTGTTTATAATATGGCGAAAAGGAATATTTTTTCTGTGTGCTGGATGTAAAAATATTTAATAAGTACATATACACTTAAAAATATCTATGTATGTTTATCAGTTGTCTGGTAACCGTAGTATAAGCAAATGCTAGTTTTGGGGTCAGATGGCCGTGTGTGAGTTGTACAAAATTCTTCATTTATTTCAGTAAACAAACAAACTGAGATTTTGATATTGTGCTCTTAGTTTGGTAATAGTTTACTAATATTGTCTAAGTCGATGAGTTAGGTATTACTTTATTGAGTCATTTCATTGAATTTTTTGTCATTTCATTGGATTTCCTAAAACAAATCGCTTGAAAGCAATAAAGCCGCATGTAATGTGCTTACTAATTGTGTATTGTTTTTGGATTTCCTGTCGTAAAATGTACGAACAGGAGTTTAAATGTGTTTCCTCGTAGGCGTATGGGCGATGCGTACTTCAAAGACAGGGCTACCGCTGCCGAATGCGAGGAGTATCAGCAGCAGCCTACTGCTCGATGGTACCAACCCTAGCCGCACCCACAACCTGCTCTTCATGCAGTTTGGACAGTTCGTTACCCATGACATTACCTCTGGAGTCGTCTTCAATATTGGTAATTATTTTACTTGTTCCATCTTTGTTATAACGAAGGAAACGGGCAGATAGATCACCTGATGATCATACTCACTTATAGACAAAACCGGAATCAGCTTCTTGCTGCACCTGTATCTCTGGGAAGTGAAAGAAGGGAAACATAAAACTTTACCGCTGAATCAGACGGAGTCAATAATGAGTCCAACAAACCCCGGATGCATCTACAATATATAACGGTAGGATGGATGATAAAAGAATATGTAAAGGAGAACGAGTAAAAGATAGGAAGAGAAAATAAAAAAAACAACTTTGTGTTTCGTAAGAATGTTGCTCGCGCTGACGTGCCTGGTAATCCATATCTAGGAGACAGATAACGGCGAAAGGATAACAAGAGTGAAAATAAATTATCATTCTAACTTTTGTATTATGTCCAGGAAATGGCAGTGCCATCTCTTGCTGTGCCGGAGATGGTGAAGATGTTCTTCCACCGAGTCTGTTGCACTGGGCCTGTGCTCCCATCATGGTAGATTCAGATGATCCTTTCTACAGTAAATTTCGACATCGCTGTATTAACTTTGTCAGAACACAGCTGGCGCCGAACAGTCGTTGTAACGTTGGATATGCTCAGCAAGTAAGTCGATTTTTATACTCTTATATTCCCCCACTAGGATTCTAATTGTACGGCTATGGTCATGGACAACTCAAATCAATGATGAAAATGTAACACAACTCAATATAAATCAAACAATGAATTTCACTTTCAGATGAATGGCGTAACTCATTTTATCGATTTATCCCAACTATATGGAAGTTCAGAAGAGAAACTGGCCAAGTTGAGAGGTCCTGGTGGTCTTCTGAATGTTTTTAACGACTTTGGAAGGGAGTTGCCACCCCTTACGGACGCCGAACAATGTCTTAGTGAAGCTAGCGGCGCCGCATGTTTTGATTCTGGTAAGAAATAATAAATGAGATGAGGCGGTATTCTAAATTGAGCTATAATAGTTACAAGACTAAGTATCTATATTAGCTTCATGCCCGTGGTCAAGTCGTGGCTTACATGATTGTAAATGGATGTGTGTGTAAAGGATTTGGAATGAACGTCATGAGTTGAAGTAACGATAATTTTGCAGGAGACAACCACGGAAACCAGGTCATATCGCTCACAGTCCTCCACACGATATGGACCAGGGAACACAACCGAGTAGCGCGCGCCCTGGCCAGTCTCAACCCTGGCTGGAGCGATGAGAAGTTGTTCCAGGAGACCAGGAGGATCGTCCAGGCTGAGTTCCAAAATATTGTGTATTATGAGTGGCTGCCTCTGCTTTTGGGTTTGTCATCAATTTATCACTTATCATGATAACCAGGATCTATGGTAGCATTATGCTATCGAAACATTTTAAATCATAAAGATTAGATTTTTTTTCCCGCGGTCCAGTCCAACCAAATCTCTAAGATTGTCTTCGATAAATTGTGCCTACCATAATCTCTGTAATCTACTATGCCAAACTGTAGGTCAGTTTGTCGCTACTAAAAACATGAATAAGCGTCTGTTACTGTAATGTAACAAGTTTTTGACTGTTGCTTAGTAGATAACTTGAGAATCGAATGATTAGACTTGGTCCTTTATTTTCTTTTGTTATGTTTAACTAAAGAGATATTTCAAATGCGATGTTTTTTCTTTGTATATTACTTTGAGTTGTATTGAGAATTTTCTAATCAATAATATCATAAAAGAAGTCATTAATAATAAAGGAAACCATAGTTCCTCTTTTTGCTATGATTTCTTCATGCAATTTCTTGCTTTTTATATACATAGTATGAAGACAAAATTATTAATTTGCAGGTCCGGAAATGATAAAGATGTTCAGATTATTCCCGTCTCCTGGATACTCCTCATCATACGACTCCCGGGTTGATCCCTCTGTGTCAGTGGAGTTTTCAACGTCTGCCATGAGATTTGGACACTCGGTTGTTGACAGTAAGATCATGTAAGTCTGCAAACAGCATTGTAAAAACTCTGCTGAGGCTAAAACTTATTTAATAACTATTTTTAATTATGCTTAAGACAAAGTGCATAATAATTCACTTGGCGATGATGTTCAAGCTGTTGGGTGCACTAACTTAGTAAATACTCTTCACTCTTCTTTTGAAGACTCATACATCATACGCCGTTGGGAACACACTTTCTGTGAGATCACTGACTACTGTAAAATCCAGTGTAATTTCAGTAATATTTAATGAAATATTGAAGGAGTTTTGTACTTATCTAACAGTCTTCTTTCTAAAATCGTTCATCAAATACTTTTTACGCATATCAGTCGCACAGAGCACCTTAACTTTAAATAATTTCAGGATACTCAATCCGAAGAATGGTGATGTTCACGAGACAATATCCATACCTGAAGTGATGTTTCAGCCGTCGAGACTGCGCCTACAGCCGTTCCTAGATAGACTGTTGGTTGGACTAAGTTTCCATCCAATGCAAACTGTTGATCCTCTAATCAGTGAAGCGGTAAGTTTTAATGGAAATAGGAGACAAAAAGTAGACGAACCACAAGATGGTAATCCAAGTCTTCACCAACGTCCATGAAACATTATAAACAGTAAAGATTTGATCGATGTATCGTAAGGCCAACAAGTGGAACTGTATTTCAAGCCTCCAGCCAGAACACGAGTCGTTTTGTAGCTTACTGAAGCATGAGTGTAGTAGCTAGCCAAGCACGTTTCAAGGGAAAATAATAGCTCACCAGAAAAATTAATCACATCATTATTACAGAATTAACTAATCTACTACTGGGTGCAGTACCCAATGTGATGATACATACTGTACTGTAACGTCCCCGATTACAGAAGTAAATTGGTAGACTCCAAAGTACAATAAAAACGTCAAATGGTCAACCGCTCCCTTCCTTCAACGCAAATGTATATCGATAATGAAGTCATCAAATTTGATTACCAAATAATTATCAGATTTTTTACTGTTGCCTTGCTTAGTGAATATTTACAATTATCTTTTAACGGTCACATTGACCTTCAAATTGCGTGGTATAATAATGTTACCCGAGATATCGTGGAAACTATTTTACTGCTATCCCTTTTAGCTACTGTAATCGAGAACTTTAGTAAGAGTAAAAGATGGGCGTTTCATCCAATGACGTTACTTACGACAAATGTGTGAGAAAATATGTAACGGGGATTAATACTTTTATTTATGTACTTACAGCTATCCCGTTACCTGTTCCACGGCGGCAATCCTTTCGGTCTAGACCTGGCAGCCATCAACATCCAGCGCGGCAGAGATTATGGCGTGCGGCCGTATAACGACTACAGACGGCTGATCGGCTTGCAGCTTCTAAATGATTTTGGACAATATCCTATTAGAGTGAGTAGATCGTTCTAGTTAAAAAACGGCCAATTGGAGTAACGCGCAATGTAGGGTTTTATGGGCATCATTCTATTGTTTGTTGAGCTTTCCCATACAAGCTACTGTTATAACCTTTTTGGATTTCTGGGATCAACCATTCCATTCATAAAGTTGTTGGGTACACATCACACTTAAAGGTTATCAATTTAAAAAGGGATTCCTAAACAAAAAGAAGTATCTGCCGATACCTCTAACGGACTACCACCGTCCTACCATGATTAATATAGTATCCAACTATGTCAAATAACATTTATTTAGGACAGGGTTTCTACTTTTGATTGCGGATTGAAGGACGGATACATGATGAATCAAAAAAAATTCCACAGAATCCTAAAAATGGTTAAAAATTTATTAAGAATTCATTGTCGTTTCAAAGTAGCAGGATGAAAACGTTTTGAAAAAGAATACTTTTGCAATCCTAACATAAGTATATTTTATTGAAAAATAATATTTTTTATTATACTAGGCTGCTCGACGTCTCGCATCGGTATACAACCATCCAGGAGACGTTGACCTATGGGTTGGAGGTCTTCTAGAAGAACATGTTGATAGAGGAATAGTTGGGGCCACCTTCGCTCAAATCATAGCTGATCAGTTTGCCAGACTGAAAGCTGGTGATCGTTACTTCTTCGAAAACGGCCCGGATGTTAATCCAGGAGCTTTCACGCCTGGTAAGTTAGAGTTCTTCACCAATCCACATTGGAGCAGTAGTGGAGTATGCTTTAGGCCTCCGCAGTAACGAGACAGAGAAAATCGTTACAAAATCCGATAATAATGCTTAATATCTCGATAGATAATAATTAATGTCAAAAAAAGCCGGAAGAATCTGTAATTATCTGAGACCAGTCTAAATTCTATTCAATCCAGAACTTTTTTCCATCATCGGTAGAACTCTGCCTCCCGAATATTAAACGAAATTTAAATAGGTCATTCAATTCAATTAAATAGGTGATTTTGTGTATTTTTTGCATCTCCTGTGTGCCTCCACGTGTTTTTACTATTTTTTTTCTATATATCTGATTAAGTTAGATAGAAAAGTAATTTTTTTTTTAAATAGTTAATTAGTTTATATTAAACAGGTCAGTTAGCCGAAATAAAGAAAGTCACATTCTCGAGGATTGTCTGTGATAACAGTGATGGCATTGAGCTGACGTCGCAACCTCCTCAGGCGTTTTTGAGAGCTGATTTACCGGGGTAAGAATACCTTATTCCTGTGTATTAGACGACAGTCTATTTATACTGACCGGCGGAGCAGGAAAGTAAATTTTATAGCGGTTAAAATGAGTTTTGGGATATTGGAATAAGGTCCATTTTTAACGCGTTCGATCGGCTCTTAAGCATTCTCATTTATAAAAGAAGTTGATTTAAAAAATAAGCCTTATTTTAAACGTCTTAAAACTCTTTTTAACCGTAATAAAAATATACTTTTCTCTCCGCGTCGGTGTATATTAATTTGAACGGACGTTAAGTTTAACTTTTTACTGACAAATTGCGAATATTGTAAATAAATTGCCTTAATTTTTTGTATACATTACATTGTATCAATCTTTCAAATTGCAAGTTTGTGGGTTTACATTTAATCAATGAATAAATTATAAATATAATAAATTATTTATTTTCAGCAATGAGCCGGTGCCCTGCAATAGTCCTTTCATACCGGCAATGGATTTAAATCAATTTCAAGAACATTGAAGAAAGAATAATTTGCCATTAGCACGTCTTGTATTCAGTAGCTTATCAAAAAATATTCTAATTGGTTAGCCAAAAGTAATTCAAATGTATCCTTAAGTACTCAGACACATTCTGCATAAGTCTGCCATATTTTTCTAATGCTAACAAGTCATTTTATAAATTATCGTTATCTATTTATATGTCCTCTACTATGTATGCAATGCCCAGTGATAGATTTTTGTAGGAATTTCTTAGTTAACTTCATCAACACAATATATTATCTATATAGACTTAGATATGCTTACTCTGAAGCAATTTAATTTTTATGTATATTTTTTATATTGCCTTTAATTTCTATTATTTCTTTTACATGTATAAATAATCATACAATTTGAAATAATCTGTTTTTACATTACGCATTCTTTTTGATTTTTACAATGGAATGATTTTGTTGCAGGATTGGTATTTTTCATAATTAATTCTGCATGTTTCACGTCCTTGGCAACAATTTCATGCTTTGTAAATCTTGCTTCGATAATTACATCTTTGATTTTTTATAGGTCAATTAAGATATAGTTCTTTAAACGATTAAGATTATTAATCAGCTTTCATTTCTATTTAATTATTTTCACCTCCCTAACATCTCACTGCGGCCCGAACTTTGGGATGTTAGAAAAAATTGTCTATGGAATTGTGTCTTAATTTGATTAAAGCATTGTATGATTTATGATTTTATTCTATTTGTTTTCGTTCTCTTTCTTTGTTTCTTTTACCTTTTCTTTTTCTACTTTCTCGTGTGTTTTTTCTTTTGTAAGTGTTGATGAATTTAATTTTGTAAGGATAGTAAAAGCTCGATTTGATGACTTTTTCTTTTATAAAAAGTTTGGAAGTCGGGAGTGTTTTAATGTTGGAGTAGTAGAGGATTAAAATTATTATACAAGATTCTAAATAATTTTTATTAATAAATTAATACAGAAGTATAAACAGGGGTGGCAAAGTAAAATACTTGGCTGAATGGTTTAACATTTTGTGTCATTAATTTCTTCGTTATACTCAACCATGTAATATTTTCTTAGTGGAATAGTTTACTACAAACCAAATAATAGTTGTAATATAACACCAAGTAAAAGTTGTAATATAAAATATTAAGTTGAATTGTAACATTTTTGTAAATAATTTTAAGAAATTTATCGAATCCTTTGTCACAGTTAGAAAATTTTTATTATGATAAATATGTCATTAATGAAAAAACTGTCTTTTCAATTATTTCTATGGTTTATTTTGTTATTTGAAAGGACGGTGAGTGCTGTGTTTTCAATATTTTTTATAGTTGTACTATAAAATATACGCATATTATTTTAAAATATATTAGTTTTAAAATATTTTATGAAATACAACACAGATGTAGTTTAGAAACGGAAATTATGTGAAATAGAATGAATTGTAATGTAATTTTAACTTAGTATTAGTTAAAATAAGCTTAAAATGTAATATTCTTATTTTTACTTGTACACGTAAAGTTTTTATCATTTTAAAAATAATTAATTAAGTTAGGGCAAATTGTGTAATAAAAATAAAAGAAGATCAGTAATTATTGTAAGAATATGAATTATTAAAATTAAAATCCAATGTACTTAGAATAAGAATAATTTTAAGGGTTTTTAAGATGATTATGTACGAATAAAATTGTAATTAAATTTAACAATAATAAATGAAATTAAACACGAAGAGTTCTTTAATTATACAAAACAGAGTCATTAATGGTTATTTAAATTGCTTCTTAGAACATATATGGTTTACTGATTCTATATTAAGGAGCGAAATTAATAATATAATATACAATTAGATGACCCGGCGAATTAGATGACCCGTGTTTTGCCATATAAATTATTACTAGGTAAGTTTAATATAAATAAGAGTAAAAGCCATTCACAAAAAAGACGATAATTGATCAGAATTCGAGCGAAATTAAAAATGATTACGTTAATAAAATGACTATAAAAAATTGTGGTTGGCGATAGAAGGGTGAAATTTTTTGTGGTGAAAATGTATTTTTTAATGCTACATTATAAAAAAGTAAAAATAAAAAAATTACCAAAAATTATAAAAACATGTTAGGGGTGGACAACCCCTATCAATCAGGGGTATGAGAAATAGATGGTAGCCGATTCTCAGACCTACTAAATATGTAAATAAAAAAAAAATAGATCGAGCTTTTTCGAAGGGGTATGTTAACTATCATTGTGACACGAGAATTTTATATATAAGATAACGAATACTTAGTTTTCAAACCTCTTGACATCTGTGAACTAGGGTGGAAAAAACGTGGATGGAAAAATTGAAGGCTGGAGTAAACATTATAAAAGGAAGTTCACCCCGCCCGTGAACCCAGGGCAAAGACACGTACTCACTACTACGTTAACCGATCTCAGTAAAAGAATCTCAAGTTCCAGTTGACGTGGTAAATGGTACGGAGTAAGGACCGAGAGCCATAAAAGATTGCTGCAGCTAATGCAGTGGATAACACATAACTGTATGGTGCATATGCATAGATATTATATGATGAAGGAGTCTTCAAGAGACGAGTGAGTAGGCTATGTTAGTGCGCCCAACATCTTAGAAATAACGCCATTTGCCAGGCCGCTTGGTCTAGTGGTTAGGGAACCTGAGTACTACACCGGAGATCGTGGGTTCGATTCCCAGCTAGGTTGACTTTTCTGTGATGAGCAGGAATGTTTGTTCTGTGTGTCTGGGTGTGTAATAGAAATAT
>DWJZ01006819.1:0-12656 GCA_018249125.1 Asbolis capucinus
TATATATATCATACTTGCGGTCTTAGGTGTGAGTTTGCTACTCGAAATACATATTTGTAGTATAAGGTTCGACTTTTGTACGAGAAATACTTATAGTATTAGGTTCGAATTTTCTACCAAAAATACTTGTATTAGTAGGTTCAAGTTTGCTACTCAAAATACTTTTAGTTAAGGTATATATATATATATACTTAGGTATATATGTATACCTAAAGGCACTATGTAAAGTCTGTTAATTGAGAAACTCATGAGAAACTTTCCCGCCTATATTTGCGCGGGAACATGAAAATGACAATGTATTCATCCATCTAGGCAGTGTATGCGTCCGTAGATTAGACAAAAATAAGGTCAAAAGTGTTGGAATCATTTATAATCTTAAATCAAATTAATCAAAGGAACAAATCAGGTAATTAATTAAAATTATAAATGAATGTCAAACGACAGAATTTATTTATTGAAAACTAGAAATTGGCCCCGCTTCGCTTCGAAAAAAGTTCTCCGGTGGTTTCAGAGTTGCCATACTAATTTTAAGCTATTATCCCACGGGAAAAAACTGTTTCCTGAAATAAAAAGTATTCAATAATCATTTATTTATTTATAGTTTATTGCACCGTATTATCAATTATACCGGATACAAAAGGGCGACTTATTAATCATTACCCTTGCATAAGCCATTAACATGCAAAATTTCATCTAAATTGGTTCAGTGGTTTGGGAGTTCCATACAAATTTTAACCTGTTATCCTGCGGGAATTAAGCCACTTCCTGGGATAAAAGATATCCTATAACCATTCCTGCCTTTTAGACTACGACTATGCCAAGTTCTATGGTTTATTTTCAAACTAATACCGTCGCCGATTCTAAACCAATAACCCATGACCCATGCAACTGGATCGGAATATCGGTATAATAATAAAGAAATCGTGAGTACCCGTTTGCATTCAAAATGATTTCTATGGTTTGTTAATAGAGTATTGTAATCAAGGTAGGTAAATAATGGAATTGAAATATTTTTTTGGTAATTCCAGTCTTCCAGTTAAAACAAGATCCACCCCCCATTTAAGAAACCGCTTGTCAAAATATAACCACCAACACTCATTATAAAACCATTATGCTGTCCACAGACTTAGATCAAGAACCTAGACTAGTTCTTAGCTATGCTAATGAATAAAACACATTAGAACACGCCGCCTTCTCATCCATTACAAATACAAATGGATGGACAATTACATACATGTAAATTTAATGGTGTCGGCTCTACGTCTAATGACAAACGAACAGATGCGATACCAACACCTGTGTTATCACGCTGCTGTACGCCAATATAACAGTAGATGTAACGAAGCATACAAACTGGCACTCTATATTCTATAGTCTATGAATGGCAGATAAATATTTAAATATAGAAAATTATAATTTTAAAAAAAGAACGTCAGTTGTCTTTTTATGTTTATCTGTGTCATTTCTATGGATAGTCTTTAATCATTTGTCATTTTATAAATTCATTTTGACCAAACTAGCAGAGTGATTAGATATACTATGCAAAAAGTATACTGTATTTAATGTTATGTTACGTTAAGACAAATACGTAAGAAATTACTTAAAACGCATAAAGCTTTAGTGCGTATACTTTTGTCCAAGAACAAGAATTAAGAATACCTTCCAGTAGCTACGTACGAGTACGATTTACTTACAAAACATTTTTTTAAATGTCTCCACACCCACTGACCTCTAAACAAAACACCCTCGTCGTAACAGTACATTTCTTGATCGATTGGTCGGCAAAAAAAGAAGTTGAGGCTCAAAATCCTGGACATTCGATTTTCAAATAGGAAAAACGTTCGAATAACAAAACCGTTAACCAACATAATGTCACAGTTAATCAACAGCTATTTATAAGAATGCGATATTAACCAATAGGGAAGGTAATATAAAATAAATTGTTTCTACTTTATGCGGGTACCGAGGGCCTGAGAACTAATCTTTGAATCTAAACGTTATAAACCAACAGCACCTTTAATTAAAAACGATCTTTATTCAAACTACATTAAGTGTAATTTTATATTGATTAAGAAGTTTCTTAAATAATATTAGCAGAATATTCTGATCGATAACGGTTGCTCAGAAGTGACTACGGGTCTGATATGCGTATTTGTAATACTAATCAAGTCCATAAATTAATTCGTTATTCGTTCAGCAATTTCGAAGCACGTTTTTAAAAACAAACATTTGTCACTCACTTAGATGCCTGTCTTGGTTTGAAATCAAACCCGAGACTCCCTTCGTACCTAAGTATAATTACTAACAACTATGCTACGTTGCCATTTAATAACAGATTAACAAAAAAACTAATGTAAGAAATCGCTAATAATAATTTAAAATATCTTCTGTGTCCGTATCTCACACCAAAATAATTATTCAGCATATCTAATAAAATTTGAAAGCTACTTCAATGTTCAAGTACGACAATAAATAAACTTTTTAAAACATAGAGGATGTTAAAATGGTCTTTTATAACACGTCCCATACAGTTAGTATGTTTAAAAAATATGACATTTCATAAAATTCTTGAAGTGATATGCCTACAATAGAACCACGTAGGTTTATATTGTCGATAATGTCACATCGCGCGCTCAAACTCTTCCATCACAACCATTTCGATCGTTGAAACCTATATTAAACTACTGTTGGCCAACAAAACAGTTGGATGCAAAGTCAAATCAAATAATACAAGAATCAGATAGCCGGATTTTAAATAATAGAATAACGAATACCTATTGTAACAATGATAAGTCCTCCCAGCTAGTTCCATGCTGTCTGTCACACCGACACGTAACGACATATCGATGCGATACGAATAAGCGTTGATGTACTTTTTGTATTCTTTCTAGCAGAAGTGTTATTTAGAATGAAACAGAACAAGCTTGTGGCTTTTATTGCAATATAAATATTTGAAAATTGATTAATCATACATTTTGGTATTTATTCATAGTATGTGCGTGTTTTCGGAATTAATATTTCAAATTTAATTAATCATAAATATTGGTATTTATTAATAGGATGTGTATGTTTTTGGAACTTAGGCTGTCCTACATTAACTAATATTTCTAATAGTGACGGCATTTTTTGGTATTTATTGGTGTTTCGGTATAAACTAAAACATAGTAACATAATATGAATGTAAATTAGCAGTATATAAAATCATTATTTAACATTTAAAAAGACAAAACCATATTTGGAGAAATGGGGACATTTCTATAGCTCTATTCTAAGCAATTTTAAACTACGCAAATTTAATGAACAAGCGAGACCTTGTAGAGCCGGAATGAGCAACCCGAGGCCCGCGGGCCGCATGCGGCACTTAGAGCAATTTAAAATTTTTATGCTATTCTTAGCACCTTCTAGTTTTCTTCTTGACCTTCTGGTCAAACATTGAATCAAAATATAAAATAAACGGCATAAAAAACATTATGTTACAATAATTGAGCAAATGTATAGTTAAGTAGATTTGAATAAGTATAAATAAGGCTAATTTATGCGCGGCCCTCTAGCAAAAATCAAATTTAAAATTGGCCCTTTCATTCAAAAGGTTGCTCACCCCTATTGCAGAGCGTATGAGCGAGCACCAAGGTAACGTTACACTTCGGTGTGAGTGCCGGCCCATCTAACCCACGCAACCTTCCCTTTATAAATATTGAATGTCAATGTGATTATTTACGAGAGATATATTGAATATAAACGAGAGATAAAATATCGCGTTCGATTTCTGTAAAGATCTGTGACAAAGACACTTTTGTCGAGTCAGGCGTTTTATTTGTATGCAAATCTTAACCTTTTTATACAACCCCTGCTATCGAGACATCAGAATTACCGACAATAATATGATGTTTACGTATGGTGTGACAATTGCCTACTGTACTTCAATTCATTATACAGATACACGTATTGAATTGAATATAAAAAAATATAATATACATATATCCGAAAGACGGTGTGATATTTGTTAGTCCTTCATGCACGAACAGATTTGAATCAAATTTGGCACAGAGATAGATTGTATTCTAAAATATCACTTAGACTACTTTTCATCAACATACCACGCGGACGAAACAGCGCATATATTTTTTACAAAAGGAAGCAACACCAATTATCGACATTTTATCTAAACGACTTAAGTTAAAAAAAAATCCATTACTTTTTATACTGTCAATATATGTCTTTATTTAATTAGGCAAGGTACAAATATTAATCTGTCACACAAGAACGACTTCATTTGTAACTTAGTTTTTTCCTCAATACCTACTGATCTAACAAGCAGATAAATTATTTGATGATAGGTGGGTAACATCGTTAAAGCGTATATAATAGAAAAAAAAAACTGGCCAGTTAAAAAAGAAAAGTGTACAAACTTTTAATGCATTATATTAGAAATACTGACCTACAAGTATTTATTGTGTTTCAATATTAAACCAATTTAATTAGCTACAACGGGCATAATTTCAATAAATATACATATCCTACTTATTTATGATGTCTGAGCCATGCTTTTCATCATTGGATCAAAGGGACAGAAATTGTTATTGATTATATTATTAAGATACTGATTAAGAGCGACTCGGACCCACATGCCATGAATTCAGGGCTACAGTGTAATATTTAAGTGTCCATGCGAAAATTTTGTTAGGTTTCACTTACAAATTCACACAAACAGACAGACAAAAACCCAAGGAAAAAGGGTTTGTTTTTTTATTAGAAATATACCCTAAAAACTCATCGAAAACATATTTATTATCAAGAAAGATGCCTAAGTACCTAATATTTTTTTGATCATTGTAAAAAAAGGCGCCTAGCGTTCATTTTCTAAGTAGAACATTCTAAAACACGAATATTGGTACATTTACCTTTTAGGCTTTTACCGTATAAATCACACAACAGTAAGAATTATCGACACCGTTAATGATACATCACTGAATAGATTTATATCGTTAGATCAATCCTGTTACCCTCCATTCAGTTTTTATGAACTTGTTTGAGGTTAGTGGTAGCAAGCACGCGCCCAGGTAGATCATTTGTACACCTGCCCAGATGACACAAATATCATTTACAATCTACCATATTATGGCACACACCTTTTTTCGTACGAACTGAGCAGGGCACGGGCAAATTGTGGTATTTGTAACATTTGTGTAACTTTGCAAATATGTTTTTAAATTGAAAATTATTGGTAGTGGTGATTACCGTTCAAAATCGATCGATTTTGAATTGTGTTAGATAATGTGAACATTATTTAGTAGATTTAATACTAATTTATTCAAGTAATATTATTTTTACTAGATAGGTATCATCGGGGGGCGTTAAAATATTACTTGCTGTGTGGTAGGTACAAGACTGAAGAAGAACAAGACTTCCAATCGTTGTAATTGCATTTTTATCGTTATAGTAATTGTATCGTTACGATGCCTTACGGGGGCGGACTATTCAAAATTGCTTTACTTACTTGGTTGGACGGCTCCGTGGTATAAGCAATGATAAAAATAGTAACAAAAATAGATGTTACCGGAAACCTACATCGTTACCTAGCAATTATTAATCTGTGAATTTTAAGAACAAGCTCAGAAACAAAATTTAATCTGTGGCGTGGGACACGCCGAAAGGTGTTGTCAGCACGAAAAAATATATCAAGAAACTCGCCAATTATTTCAATTAATAGAACGTCGCGGTGACGACAGGAAAAGGAAACTGACGGCGTTCGAAATTCAAATTCGAGCTAACTTTACCGCGATTGTACACTGACTGACAGCTAGGTTTGATTAATTAATTTGTGGCCCTCTGTTCCCCGAGAGGGGATAATAAATCGTGCGTGCGCTTTGGCCTCCCGTGAGATGTCGCCAGAGTCGGACACACCGCTGAATAAATGATTAACTCAAACGCAAACATTATAACTGTCTAGACCGAAATAGACGCCTAACGACGTCTTATACAGGTAAGTAATAATGAAGTCGTCAGATCCAGTTCCGTTGGATCATTAAAATTTAATCCTATTTCTGGAATTAGTCATCTTCTACGTATTTTAGTGAGATCTACCTATAACAACCTATTACAATGTAGGATAAGTTGATTTTTAATTATGTGATATTAGTGATCTATTTTTGGAGTTTTTACCTGATTATGTTAAGAAAAGGAATGTCAACTGATCCTTTTTACGATTGTTTTTCAGTTACCTACAAATAAGCCGTGCTTAGGTATTTTTTGCATTATCACTTATTTCACCAAATTAAATACCCCTACCCCAAGGTAGACAAAAACAACAGGGTTTTTTTTAAATTATAGACGTACATTCAGTTATGATAATGTTAATTTTTTTTATACTGAATACACTTTTAACTTCCCCATAAATTTTAGAATTTTTCAAACCTTTTGAAATCTGAAACCTATCTTAAATTCGGCATAATAATTCTGCCTTATAATTTCAAACATCCGAGAATAATAATGACACGCCATAAGAAGTAATTCGAGTTTTAAAAGTACAAATACACAGGCCAAAAACAAAAAAAAAAGTATTGTTTCGCTTTATGATCTTAATATTACATTTTTAATTTTAGCTAAAAAAAGCAACCGTGCTCTATGCCTGCGCGTTCTTTTTTTACATTAGCCGTAGTGACAAAAACGGTTCCGCTAAATAAACAATACGCAGTAAAATTTTAAGTCGGCACAGATGTTAAAAGGGTCGTCCTTCATCCTGCAGTATAAACCCAAAAGCGATTTTGGTATTAATAATGTACCGTATTTATTGGCGCCATTTTCTCAGCTTGTCTCGCCTTTCTCAATGCTAGCAACACACATGTTTGCTATAGTTTGTTTAGTGAGAGGCACAAGTTTAAAAGCATCATAATTACAATTTGCAAATAATGTGGCATTAACAAACATGTAACAAGTGAAATAGGCACATTTAATTATAAAACAAAAAAATCCAATTTGTTTTTTTTTAGCTAAGGTACGGAATATTTGGTTCTAAAACAAAAAACCGAATTTGTTTCTTAGCTGAGGTAGTTAATTGTTCTATTTTTAATGTTTCTTACCTGCATAAGATAGTTACCAACGCACTTTCATTCTTGTTATTTGTAATCCACAATACGTTTTATTTTAGTTTAAACTCATACTATAGTACAATGTAATAAAATAAAACAATATAATGCAAAATAAAAACAATTTTATGGGTTCAAAAACACACCTACACGAGGTAGCTACCTACAAATGTACAAAATACATTAGGGAAGGCCTCAAACTAAACTCAAAATATTTTGAAATGTAACAAAATATCATTACTATTAGACTGTCAGTACAAATGTAAACCAAGTTAAAGCAGCAAGCGGCTCACCAGATAGGTGATCACCGCCACCTAGACATGAGCAACACCGATGGTCTCGCCGACGCGTTACCAGCAAAGAGTGAAGTGAGTGACAAAAACTTCTTCAAACATATGCAAGCGAGAAAAAGACGAAAAAAGTAGTACGTACAACGCCGAAGAATCCTAGATCAACCAACAACATAACGATCTAAGGCAGGCATAACCGAAAAAGAGTGAATAGCTGAAAGAGGTAAAGAAGAAAAAGCACTATAATGCCCATATTGTCGCCAAAAGGACTCTCCCACTGTTTCAGGACTCTAATTCAGGTTTATCATCATCAGAACTTCGGCTTCTTGCTGTAGAAGCCATTACTGACAGGGTAAAATATTAAAATGTATAAGATCATTAAAAATTTGATAAAATGCATTAATCTTGGCCATAATGCGTTCTAAAGTACTTTAAAACATGAAATATTTAAGACTGGGACCTATATTTATAAATCAATTAATAAATCCGTTTATACAACCAAGTGTAATAGAAATGAATAGAGAACTTCTTATAGATATGGATAAAGAAATTAAAAAAAAATGAGGGTAGGAGAAATGTTTACTTTGTACGAACTGTCAGATGACAGTAATTACCGTAATGTATTGCATCTATAATAATTAATGTCTATTGTATCTATCTATCTATATCTATCGAGTAACTTTCAACGTAAATTTCAACGGTTAGCTAGGTTTTTATAATAGTAGGTAGGAAAGTAATTCTAGTAAATTATGAACTCACTATTTCTACCTTTATCTTGATAAAAGCCGGTACTCTAGTATAGAAGTAAACAATGCCTATTCACTGAACTGACCTACCTCAGTGAATCATTCAAAGAGGAAATAGCGATAAAATATTGACAAAGTTCTATATTTTTAAAATAATGCACACAGGGAATTACCCACTGAATAAATTAACAAACATGTAGCTACCTGCTCATGAAGTCAATCTTTGTGGTCATTTCCCTAATGATCACAATAGAAGTATTGTCAAAAAACCAAAAAATTATTCAACAAAGTCACAATAAATAAAATATTAAATAATGTACATGCTTATCCTAACTCAGAGGTTATATATGCAATAATTGGAAATATGTTTAGTCAATTACATTTTCAATTATTTTATAAGGTAAACCTATTAATTTAAGGTAGGATGTATAACAACAATTCTCTTATAAGATTCTTATACCTACCTAAAGGGTATTTAAATGTTTGAAATCGACAATATCCTTATAAATTTTATCAGAATGAAATTCAACAAAGATGTAAACAATTCAGTCAACAACCTTATGAGAATTCACTAGTTTCGCGTGTCACACAGCGTCACAAACGTTGTCACACCGCGTCAAAAACGTTGTCACACAGCGTCACTTGCCAAGTACTCACCACGGGGCTGTCGTCGCCAAGGTCCGAGTCACGGTCGGCGTCGGCCATGGCGTACGCCGGCACCGGCTCACGATTCTTCACCCGAATCTTGGCGGTTTTGAAGCACGAAGAAGGACAACACGCCAAGCTGGCACGTGTTCACACGGTCACACGCGCGCGGTACATAAATCGAGCGGGGAACGAGCGACGCGGGTGCTCGCGCGGAATGGTATGGCGAGGACCGTAGCTCCACGCGCCCCCCTACCTGGCCCCGCCCCAAGGCGTCTCGCGTCACGGCGAATCAAACCGCGCGATATCAAACTGATATTTGTGTTTACGCTCCGCCCGCTTATTTTATATTGTTTTTATTCGGCCTATAAAATAATGCCGCGGCTTCAAGTTCCATGAGGTAAATGTGCTAGAGTTTTCATTGGGATGGCGGGTTGCAGATAGTTCGTAATCGGCTCATTAAAATGGTGTTTAAAGCTAATTAAAATTGCACATTAAAAAATCATGTCCTTGTTCAAATACGAGGTGAAATTGTGTAATAGTAAAGAACTCTCGCTGGAACTTATTGATGCCCTTAGGGATGTACTTACCTAGCAAAGTGGTGAAATTTAAACACAATGAAGGTAGGTAGGTATTTAGTTAGTAGGTAGATATCTCAATATCTAGTAAAATTTTAGCCCAAAAGTAAAACAGTAGTCTAATACTAGCAACCTGTCTATCTGTTGTCAGAATTTTGCCAATCAATTTAACGCCTGTAATTAATTAATTTTCGCCCCGAAATGTTCAATTGGAACACTTTTCATCCCCACAGTGGTCGAATTAAAAAAAATGCTGGAACCAACTTTTTGTATTTCTCATCAAGTGCATAGGACTTTATTTCATAAGTCCAAGGTATTCAATTTAAGAGTGTCTAGAATCTGCTATTTTTATAACTTGGTGAGGATATTTATTTAAAAAAATAAATGCCTATCTACCCAATAAACACTAACATAGATAAAATATAAAAAATGTAAATTATAAAAAATGTACTAAAAGGGCCCTCTGGCCCCTAACTCTTTGCTAAGCAATAAATAGGTTTACTGTTTTCATACGTACGTATGTAGGTAGGTACGGTGGGTAGTTATGTACTTACCTACCTAATGTTATTATTCGCCAGTTAACATTAAGATAGGTACCTTTTTTATCGAGGGGGAAACCTTCAAAAGGTACCCCGTGTCTTGGCAGCCAACACGGTTATGTGGGAGTTTTGCCGCACTAAACCCCCTGGTGGCCTTACTCAGCACTACCTAGAGGACTCTGGGATCTCCAATAGAACGCTACCGGAGTTGCGATTGGTACCTACCTGCCGCACTAAAACCAAACCAAGATTGAATTCAGAGAGGTAAGTATAAAAATATCTAGTTATTTGTTACATCCCTAATTTAAAGGCTTTAAGGTAGTTCTAGCCTTAGGTATAGGCAGAATCAAATACCTACCTATTAGTTAGGTATGTTTGGATCTTTACCTACAACCACGTTAGGTATTTCCTGTTGATAAAGATAAGTTGATAAGACTAAAGCTAAATTTGTAGTTAAAAAGTACTATTACATTATCTCATCAACTACCTAAGCAGTAGGTAGGTAGTAAGTACCTAAACCTACCTAGAAACACAACTAGCTAACATAAAAGCTGGAAAAGGTGAAGTAGAATATTTTTCATTATGATGAACATCTTCATCAAGAATAAGCTTCTACTAAGTTGGGCTTTACCATCGAAGACTTCATCGCCACTTACCATCAGGTGGCGTTGGTTGGTGGTAGGCAAGCGGTAACTTATCTCAGGTAAAAAAACCCAGATAGGTACTATAGATTTGACTCAAAAATTGTCGCTGATGAATACCTATACCTGGGTAAAGAATCTTGACACAAAAAATGAAATCATGGCAGAAAAATTCCAACATAACTTTTCAAATTGTTAACTTCATTTCTACAAATACATTGAATTTTTTTTACATATAAGTTAATGCTTAACTACAATCCCACCTGATGTAAGTGGCGATGTAGTCATAGATGGTAAAGCACATTAAGTTAGAAAAAGCCTATTCCCTCTCGTCTTGAAGACAATTATATTACATTATACTTGAAGGGAAACACAGACAACAAAAAATGTATCAGTAAACTCTTCAAAATCTTTTGCTACATTTCACAAAATCCGTCAAAAGAAATGTACTTATGTATGAATTTCCTAACAATCTGAATTTTATCACGTCATTTCGAATTAATTGAATTCTTTTCAAGTACGAAGCGATCAGATCGAGTTGAACCAACGTCTGAAATAACTTTTGTACATTTTAATGAGATTTCCAAAATCTAGTTATTCCCTTAGCATTTGATACACTATACATAAAAGTTTACCTACTTTTATTTCAGCAATTTTCACAATTAAATTAAACAATAATGAGAGTATTAATACATTATATTATTTTAACTAACGAAACAATTTTGAGTATTTTATGGAAAACTCTCAGGATCTAAATCCAGGGCCTTCGGAAGACCATCGGTCATACCACTAGGCTATCACTGTATTGATGGGTCAATATTAGTAACTTCTTAGTTAGGTTTCATTAGGTCGGTGTCTCCATTTTTGTACCAAATAAAATTTGGAAACTACTTTTTCAGAATTTGTAGTTCACAGAAAAGTGGCTTTACAAGTAGAATTTTAGTACGGTAGAAAAAAGGACACAATTTTATCGCTAGACCAGTCTTTCAGACAACCTTTAGATGATGTTGTATCCTTGAGATGTTTGATCTTTCTCATTCTGTCCATCCTAAAGACGTAGGTATGTTGTCTGTGTGTCCAGGGTCCGTTGGTCTAAAATTAAACAAGATTTATTTAAATATTTAAAAACACAAGCTTTACTTGTGAAACCCTAATAGATACGAAGTAACACAAAATTTCATAAACGTATTGTTAACCGTTGAAGAATTCCATTGTCTGGAGGCAATTCTGAACGTAGTATCAGGTTATGCTTATCATAAAAATGTATTGTCATGGAAACTGAAGCAGTATGCAAAATTTCAGGTCCGTCGTGTAAGAGGAAGTGGGTCTAATTAAGCTTGCAAGATTTGACCCGTAACAAACATATAGGATATGTACAAATGTAACATACACTGCAAGTTAAATAAAAGGTTGTAAAAATATTGGCGCTTCGATGGCACTGGCCCTTCCTACTTCTTCCCTCACCTTTCCAGCTGTTGCAAGTCCATCTACTACTCCATCATATCTTGCGATTCTTTCTTTCATTGCCGGAAACGTGTTGGTGACAGCACTGGATAAGGGATACATGGGCGTACATGAGGGGCAAGGAATTTGGATTTGTACCTAAAGTTGTCCAAAAAGTAGATAACCTTCTTATGCTACTATTATTATAAATATGTAAATTTGTGAGGATGTCTGTTACTTGTTACGAAACTGAACCGATCTAAATGAAATTTGGGACAGAGATAGATTTTATTTTGGAATATCACGCTACTTTCTATCTACGTAAAAACCACGGCTGAAACTAGTTTTACATAATATTATGCTTTAAACGGGGTCACCAACTAGGCTAGACCTTTCAATTTACCTATCACAAATATTTGCAGTTCATATATGTATATACTTCGTCCAAATTTGATCTGGCATCTTTTCCGTGCTCGGTGCAAATTCGATGTGGAATGTTATAACAAACCGTTGCCTAGCAACCTGTGATAAACACGAGAATTAAACTTTTTATTGTTTTATAACTTGTTTTTATACTTCACTTGTTTTAACTCTTATGCCATTACATTTTTTAAAACTTTTACTTGTAAATCATGCTATTTGCTTGGTGACAAATGCATAAAGTGTATTAAAACGAAAATCAATAAATT
>DWJZ01006820.1:0-12655 GCA_018249125.1 Asbolis capucinus
TACGTTCAGGATTGGCTCCAGACAAGGGAACTCCTCAACGGTTAAGAATACAGTTATGAAATTTTATGTGTTTCGTATTAAGGCTCTATAATTAAAGCTTGTGTTTTGAAATATTTTAATTAACCTTGTTCCTACTTACAATCACAGATAGTACTTGTCACTTACAGCTACATATGTGCATATATATCTCATGCCGTGTTTTTTCGTTAAAATATTTATTCATGAAACATTTTTCCCTGATATCATTGTATAACGTTTCACTAATGTCTAGTGATGCCTTCTAAGAAAGTTGTGGCCCCTAGAGCGCGGGGCCGGGGCGAGCCGGGCCGGGCCGGGGGCGGCTTTGTTTGAATTTCATTTCAAACTCATTACTTATTCATTAATCTTTCTTTTTGACTTGTTGAATGTTGTTAACAGGATCGTATAGATTTATGGATAGATTTTATTCATCCTGACTAAAGTTAGTATATACCAGTGGATGAAAATGTCACGATTTTCTTACCGAGTTCGAAAATCGAGGAGGTATTGTTTTTATACGAAATAGTATATCTGAATATAAACTAAACATAGATGTTAGTAAACGCATAATAAGAAGAATGGATCAATTAGCTATGTCCTCGTACCGGCTTTCGAAAGTTCGACAATCTTTTGTGGGGCTTGGTGTACGGTTTTTTAATAAAATCCTTAAATTAATATGTGATATAAAAATATCATACAATAAACTGCCTTCGCTTTTGAATAATCTGTTATAGCACAAAAGTAGTTATTGTGACATAACTTTAACAGTTTTACTTCAAATTTGGCATAGTTAAAGTTTTTATAGAGAAGCAAGGATAATTTAATTAATTTATATAAAATACGCTGGAAATACAATTAATTAATTAATTCTATACACACACTACAATGATTTTGACACACACTGACGTTTGGAAATTTCAGTACTGTCAATGTCAATTTATTTTTAAATTGAATTACTTTTGAATTTAAGCCGCATTATCTCTAATAATAATAAATTTACAGATTCCAATAACAGTTTTTTAAATATACTAGTTACCGCCCACGGCTTCGCCCGCGTGATAGGTACGTTGATAAAAAGTAGCCTAGGTGATAAATCTAGACTATGGTCTATCTTTGTGCCAAATTTCATTCAGATCCGTTCAGTAATTTATTTACAATATGAAACTATAAAACATTACAGAAGAATGTTCCTGCCGTCCTTCGAAGGTTAGGAAGTGGTGCGTATTCATGAAGGAGTATCAAAAAATAAAAATAAAATACATTTATAATATTAGCATGATTTTCCAATATTTACTGAGGTATATTTTCAAAAATCCTCCCCCCTACAAAGAACCCCTAACCCGCGATTAGCCTGCGGCGCGGGCACCCCTTTGTCGCGTCGATTAATATTTAAACAAGATAGTATTTAGTGATGTCCAACGTTCATATCGATGTTTTGGCCCAAATTAGTTGTGACGTTTTTAAAGACTGAAATAAAAATGAGTGTGGTTGCACTTTTTTACAGTTAAAAATTCCATGAGATTATAGTTTTCATGTTAACATGGCTGTGTTATAACAAAATTTGTGAAAGTTTATACCCAATTCATGGAGTCTTGTGACGGACGGCGGCGAACGTAGTCTTGTGAATAGGATCCCGGATGTAAATAAAACTATTTAGCTTTTTTCCTTATTATTCTATTGTTAATGTCCAAGGTCTGATTGACAGCAAATGTCATTTGGCAAATTGTAAACTAATATCAATTTATAAAATAATTATATATCGATTTGCATATCCCATCACTACAGTCCCTTGGGCGTCGAGTTCCAATTAGCTAGCACAAATAAAGGTATACACGGACAGCCCTACCGCTCCCACCGCACTTGTATTCCGTTTGTGGACTGTCATAGAAACATTACCGCATTCATATTCATATTACATTCAACGCACACACATGCAGAATTGCACACACATATCTTCACTTATACGCACACACAGTACGCTATACATGTACAAACGTATTATCATCGTACTTTGCACTGGTATTCCACGGCGTGGTTCATAATTCCGTCAATAGATGGCGTTGTACATAGCAAATCATACTATGTGGATATTTTAAGTCTATCCATAATATTAATGTTGTGGTAAAATTTCCTCTTCAATACTTATTACACTCTTCAATATACATATATATATACATAAATATATATATATATATATCCTCTTGATTACGTTGTGATTTTAAATACGCTTGCACGCTAGGGTTGAAAATTATTATATCGATACAAACCCAATTTTATCGATAAAAATAATATAGAGTGACATCCCTGGAAGCCCTTCGGCGAGGAGTTCCAATTAGCCAGCACAAACACCATGCACGGACCAGCTCACCTACCGAACCTACCTATGCTTCGCTAGGGTTGGCAGCAGAGACGGCGCGAGATGTCAGATTGTGGGCAAGTTAAATTCGCGAGGCCATCTGATAGCGTAAAAAGATTCATAAAGAACAAACTCAATTATGCCGCTCTACAGGGGCTTGTATTTTGTTGTGTTATGTCTCTAGGAATGTCGTGTTTCTTATTTATAACAGCTACTCTCAGTAGCCATAATTTTCTAAGAAAGAATCTTTTAAAATTCACAGGAAAAAGAAAAGGAATGTATATGAAAAAAAGCGAGATTGAAGTATGAAAAAAAGTATGAATTTAATTATCCTTTGAGATGCTAAATTGGGTCAGCCATCTTTGAAACTAGCGCAAAAAACGTACAGACAGACACAAAAATCTAAGCATTATTTTGTGGTTTTTAAAGTTTGCCTAAAAATACTAGCATAACTTAAAAAACAACATGTTATAACCTGAATATTATGTTTATTGCTTTTCAAAATACTCTCCTTTGCATTTTAAACATTTTTTCATGCGATCAAACCGTTTTTTAAAACAGGACCACAGATCTGAAGCCATGTTATCTACGTGCTGATTGAACGCTGTCACTGCCTCTTCGGAGTTGGTCATGAAACCTCTCATCAAATCGATAATTTTGGGGAAAATACAGAAATCACAGGGTGCTGGGTCGGGGCTATGTGCAGGATGGGTAACGAGTTGTATTTTTTCGGAAACTACAAATGACTTTGTTTGTTGGCCGTGTGTGAAGAAGCATTGTCATGATGTAGGAGAACGCGGCTTTTTGGTCGTCTTTCGCGAACTTTTTGTAGCATCCTGGGTAAACAAATGGTAGAATACCACTCGGCGGTAACACTCCGACGCTAACACTTTAACACTGATCTTCAAGTGGAATTGTGCAGATGAGACCCGTGGCTGAGAAGAAAAACGTGATAATTTTTTTACAAACGTTTCTCGCCTGCCTCACTTTTGTTGTCCTGTTCTCATTTTCAAACATTTCACAAGATTGCTGTTTTTTCTCGGATTCAAAACAATAAATCCACGTTTCGTCTCCTGTGACAATGTCATAAACAGGATTAGAATGTCCGTGGTTGTACTTCAGTAACATCTGTGAGCACCATTCCACGCGAGCCCGCTTCTGCTTCGCTGTCAGTTCATGACGGATCCAATGACAACAGAGTTTCTGAACGTTTAATTCTTTGTGTAAAATTTTCTGAATTTGGCTCATACCAATCCCCAATAGCCCTCGAACTGTCTCAGAGGTAAATCGCGGGTTTTCTTCAATTAGCCGCTTAATAGTAACCACATTAATTTTGTTGACGTCAATTAAAGGCTGCCCTTCACGAAATTCGTCATGTAAAGAAACCCGACCTCTCTCAAATTCAGCAAATCGTCGCTTTACGGTGCTCAAACAAGATGCTTCTCTCCCAAAAGCATTTTGAAGACGAGCTGCACAGTCTTGCGCGGAGAGAGAATTTTTAAAATCATCGCTCTAAAATCTTTTCGATTTAATTCCATTTTCGTTGCGTACGTAGAACTTTGATGTGTTACAAAAAACAATTGACAAATGATTTCCCGCCAATTTTTTATTTTTAATACCAATAGGTTGCCACGTTTTAAAATTTGTATCGTTCGAAATTCAAATAGTTTCGATGAGCTAGAAGTGCAAAACTTTTAGTGTGCCCCATGTATTATATGTAAAGAGGAAAGGTTCAATTGATTGTTTGCATTGAATAGGCCCCGAAACTACTGGACTGATTTAAAAAAAAAGTTACCATTAGAATCCTACATTATCCGTGATGAAAATAGGCTATATTTAATACGAGAAAAAATAGGGAACCGAGTGAAAATTTCGATAATGTAACCCAACGTGTGAAAAAAAACCCTTATATCGCGTACGCTGCGGTAATTATTGACAATAGAGCAAAATGACGTACTACAGTTACAGAGGACATCCTTATCTAGCGATAAGTCCGCGATACCATATGTTTAACTATTAGAGTAATGTCACAATAACTACTTTTATGCGGTAACCGGTTCTTCCGAAGCGAAGCGAGGGCAATTTCCAGTTTGTTTATATAGTGTTATATAGATGGTTGTCTTTTAGAGTTCATTATGCTATTGGCAATGTTAGAAATCGCACTTTTGCCTTATAACTTGTGAATACAAACCAAGCATTTGATTTACTTATTTATAGCCTGTGACACATTCTATGTAAATTAATATTCTAAACATGTTTGCCCTTGCGATGATCCTGACTATCGCATTTTTATATGTATGTATTAGGAACCAAATAACTAAGGAGCTGATTGTATGTTTAGTTAGATTAAACTGTCAAAAAGTACCACTATCACCACCCAAAGTTAAGTGCATATTCTAAATTGTTCAGCACTTGCTTCACTGACAGAAAATATTGTAAGAAAATTATACATCAGAATCTTCTCTATACGGTTCTTAAAGGTTTGTCTCTATACATCGCGACTATGAAAATGACTGTTCTATGTATAATTCGCCCAGTAAATTTCTTACCCAATATTTTCTTTACCCAGGCCCAAGCCGAGGAGGGCTTCATAACAACATGCCAGCAGCTACGAGGTTACGGGCAAGAGATGTTCTCAGCTGTGGATCAACGTGACCAGAGTGAGGTAACCATCGCCATCAGTCTCACCGGCATCAGAGTTCTGACGGAGACCAGCGATACCCCGCACGTATACAGGTCAGCACTACTTCTTACTGGCTATCCGTAGAATATTGGAGCTGTGGAACTTGTAAACTAAGCTAATTTTAATACGTACGTCATTGTTCTAATTCATATTAACCGCATTAACGATTTGCTTTTATCCGTTGTAAGTAATGTCGAGTCGGATAATTGAGTAATGGATAAGATATTGATTAAATTAATGCTTTTAGTTTCTGCGGGCATGGTCATGGTAGGTAGTTATCCGCGTCTCATTACTCCGTGCAGCAACAATAGACAGCTTTGAAGAAAATGTATAAATGTCTATAGTGTCTAAAATATTTGTTGAACGACAATGCTCTTTCAATTGATAAGAGCGACTTACAAGAGCCTATACTGGCCCGGGTTTTAGCATGTAAGATTTGCTGGATGCACAGCAAATTTTGTATATGGATACATTGATATATTATTTAAGTATGCGGCCATAAAGCGACGCGGGTTTCCGCAGCTGTAGGCATAAACATATCTGTTATAATATACGCTATCCGGCATATCCATACGGGGCATATGTCTGCAGGTGGATGGACATCACGAACGTGATCAACCACAAGCGCACGTTCAGTATCGAGTGCCAAAAACCGACGGGGTCCGCGGCGTTCGCGCTGCCCAGTCCCGAGGACGGGAAGTATGTGTGGCGAATGTGCGTCCATCAGCACACCTTCTACATGCGGCACCAGGGTGCACTCAGCGCCGTCAGGGACGAGCCCGCGCCCAATTTCCAGGTTGGTCACAGTACTTGCTTCCATTTTACGAAGTTTAAATGAATACATGAGTATTTACTTACAATCTCTTAATTGATTACTTCAATGTCTCTTGTACTATAATATAAATGCTCAAAATTGGTCTTATATTCAAAATAAAAACTTATCCTATTAATCTACGAAACTACATAACTTAAAAAAGTGCAAGTTCGTTTACAGAATATCCTGCATGAAAAACCTTCCTAATAATATGTAAATTGCAAAAACCAATAATTGAACTAAAAGTAATAATCCAAAAATAGTTGGATTACCCGCAAATTGTTTAATATTTTAATACATCAACTTCTGTAATGGTCCAAAGCCAGGGTAAAAACAATAATGATGTTCAGAAGAGAAACTGTTTGCGCAACCCGCCGGCCACGTTCCCCCGCGCCCGCGGTTACCGCGCACGATCGCTAGTTTTTGTGCAAAAATTTTATTAGCACAAGTTTCGTGATCGATATTATTTACTCGTTTCCTTATCTCATACATGTAAGTTGGAATACCTATGCTGGATGTTTGTATCATTGCGAAACACCAACAATAGCGACATTACATGTGAGACAGTGGCCTGGGGTCAGTTGTTTCATTACACTGAACCTAACTTTGTTTACCTAGGTTTCAGTCAGTCACTGAGCATTTATGCGAGTTTTGAATTATTTTTTGTATAAGTGTTTCTAAATCTTTGAACTAATAGACAGTGGCAATAGTGCCATTGGACCTACCCGGCTAGATTTTCCTGGATTCAATTCGTGCTACTATGTAAAATGTAAATTTATTTTGTAATTTCTAAAAGTTTCGACTACTAATGTACACATACACATTAGTACTACATTACCCCGATTGGAGGGGGTAGCTGTCACCCTCCCTGTATCCACACCCATGTGCAGTGGTTTGACATAAAAGTTGTTGATACATGGCTCGTAGTAACGTTCTTCTGGACAAACACACAGACCATTACGTTAGTATACTGCAACGTACTTATCTGAAACAAGATGTCATTGAACCATTCGTTCGTGCATCATCACGACGTTCAATGCAACTTGTACACGATCAGTACGTATGCGCTTCGATGAAAGTGTTCGGCGGTCCACTGATAGGACGATTATACGACTACGTCAACTTTAATAACAACTCATTAATGGCCCACTACCGAGTTTGAGGCCCTCCTTATTAAGAAGCCGTAAACATGGTTCCGCCGTTTTCCTCCAATACGCATTACCGATCTGATGCCCCCGAGCTGCGGGGGTTAGTGGCAACCCAAACGTTGTAAGTCTCTACGCCGTTCCTGGGCCCGGGCATGGGGCTACGTAATTCAAGTAAACTTTTAGAGGCGTAATATGGTGCGGATAGGACTACATAAAAATTACAGATTTTTTACTATTTTTCTTCCGGGGCAATTTTACAGGAAATTGTAGAAGCGAGGGCGTAGTTTGACAGAAAAAATGTCTGCAAAAGTCGACCAGGTTAAACACGAAAGTTTCCGTACTACCATTTGGATACAATTTACGAGCATTAAAAACGAATGAAGATAATAAAATGTATTGAAGATAATGAATTAAATTCAGAATGAAGCAATGATAGCCTTGCGGTTTGAACGTTGGGCTCCCGATTTTGCATCATGCAATGCACCTGTAATTTTAATGAATTAATGATTACTTAATAATAATAATTCTTAATAATTACTTGAATTAATGAAGGGGATAGTTGTGAATTTTGACGAGAAATGATGACGGTCCGTGAACAGCAACTTTAGCATGTCCGACGCGTGCGGCGTTGCATAGTTTAAAGAAAAACAACTCGCGCGATACCATCACGGAAATGGTTACGCCATTGCGATCGACGTCGCGATACTGGTCGATCGTGACCAGCGCGCTCCACTGCCGCTGTGGCGCCGACTCTGTGACAATAATATCGACGAATAATTACATTGGTCTTGATGGGATCCTGCTATAGTGATTTTTATTATCAGATCAAATTTGTAATGACAGTGATTTAGGAACAATCTTTAAGAGATGTCTATCGTCACGCAATAGAAAAGTACGTTTCTTCTCTTTTTTAAGTGAATGCATGAATAAACCGCGTTGAGCAATGTATTAAATTCTATAAAAAAACCCTCTAATTATAAATTTTATCTGACTGGTAGTCTTTCTTTTTTTGTGTTATACGAGTACTGTTTAATTATTTTCCTATCAGTATTACCAGTTATAAACTAATGGTTCTAACAGGATAGAATCCTTCATCAGGAGAAGGTCCATACCCAACAGTGACGATGATGATGACCAAACAACTAACCACAGTCGTAGGCTGTGATAAGATGTCGAGTGTTTAAAGTACTGCACTTAGGTACTTGAAACTACGGTACTCAACGATGAACTCTTACAAAACCGGGGAGAATTTAGATCTGTGTCACTTAACTGAAATGTTTCAACACATCACTGACGGTTGTCAGGGCTCTAAAAACCCAAGTTGGTCTGGTACTGGACATGATTAACAACAGCGAGCAGCGATTGTTTAATGCCGCTGTTCATTGATTGATCAATAAATTGGTCGTATATTGAGCGTGGATGACTAAGCGTCATCTGACTAGCTGATCGGCCACATCGCATATATCTTTATTGCCCCGTATATATAATGCATTTTGTCCACCGTGAATCAATTTCAATGAAATACATTGTACCCATTTTATTTCACCAAATACCACTAATTGTTTTAAAAATATAAAACAATCGAAAGAAAAGAATATTTAATATAATTTTCATACAACTGCAACTACAGTATGAATACTCATTTTTTATTGTTTTTATTTAGGAGCACGGTCTTTCCGAAAGTCGCGAAGAGTTGGACGTGCGGGAAGTTGGCAGCACGTCTCGGTTGGAGCCGTTGACCGCGGCCCACAGGGCACATTCCACTTCGTGTCTCGAGCTTGCAGACCACCGCCCTCAGCCTAGAAACAGGTGAGTTCTAATCGACCGGTATGATCCCGACCACTGAAGAGGGCCTTCGTTACCCAGTTCTTTACATTACAATGTCAATCCTAATAAATTCAGCTATTATATTTGCCTTTCAGAGCTCTTCTTCCTTCCTACCGACCCGCTCCAGATTACGAAACTGCGATCCAACAGAAGTATCAACAGCAACGAGCCGAAGCTCAGCTTCGATACCAGAATCACCACGCGCACTCTCAACTGCTGAGCACCAGCGCCAAGCCCCTAGTGTACGGCTCACACCCCGACATACATCGGATACACTACCCCGACGTGACGAGACACACGGTTTCAGTGAACCAGGGGGTCGCCACCGACGACTATCCCTACGGCTTGAAGCTACACTACCCCTTCGCCGTGAACCCCAACGTACAGACCGACCATGCACTCCACTACGTCAACGTGTACAAACCCCCGCCGCCGTATCCCTCGAACGGCCTCGCGTCGAATTCCACCCCCGACCTCGCTGTCGCCAGCCAAGCGCTGAACTACCACCGTGGGTACATCAACTCGCACGTCTCGGGCTCCAGCCCCGACCTAGTGTCGACTAGAACGGCGCTCAACCGACAATACCTGGGCTACTTGAACCCAACGACCCACGTGATGAACTACACCCGACCTGGTATCCTCCCGGGCACCCACGGCACCTACAACAATCTGCCGTCGGTGCTCGACCCGAATCCGCACATCATCATCGACCCGCACCACATATCGGATAACATCCAGAAGGTGTACGACGAGAGAGGAAACATCATGTACTCGATGCCGATGAGGCGAATATCGTATCCGAGGCATGTGGTTATCCCGCAGATGAAGCACAGCGAACAGGAGCCAATATACGAGAACGTTCCGCTGCCCTGGCAGAACGAGCACGGGAAATTGACGATGAGGGACCGCGCCCAGAGCTTGACCACGACGGACGAGATCGCTCGCCTCAACGAGAGGAATAGCAGCCACCCGACGATCGGCTACGCACTCAACAAACCGACACCGCCGGTGCCGACGTATCAAGTGAAGATCGACTGCACCGACAGTCACTATCAGAACGCCCAGATAATAAAGGGGGTTAGGGACTCGAGCGTGCCGAAGGACCTGAACGTGTCGAGTCGGTCCATCAACAAGCCGGATCACGAGTTCGAGAATGTCGCGCTCTCCGTCGATCGGCTGTCCGTGAAGATGGACGACAAGGATTACGACGAGACACCGTACCAGAGCCTGTCCACCCACAAGGTGTCGAACAACAACACAATCAGCAAGTCAGCGGATAACGTGACTTCGATCACGGTGCCGGACGTGCGAGCCGACAACAACACCTCGGTGGTCAGCTCCGCGGAGAGTGCTCTAACGAATTCGACGATGAATTCTACTTACAGTGCCAGCGTGGAGTTGGAGGGGAAGAATTTGACGAAGGAGAAGAAGAGAAGACGGTGGGGAATGTTCATGGGACGCAGCAATAAGACCGTGGACGTGAAGAGTGCCACGCTGGGGCGGGACAGGGCCAAGGTGACGGCGGCTCAACCCGCCAATAAGCACCGCTGGTCCACTGGGCTGCCCAAGTTCCAGCCCCTACCTCCCAGTATTACCAAAGAAACATTGGTGAGTTTATGTTATGTTAAAAGTTGTGTTATAGAAAGTCCTTTAATGTGCTTTTAAAAAAATTATCCGTAATAAAATGAATTTGGCATGCTTCAACATACGTATTACTTAAGGCAGTCTAAAATATATGACCATTATAAACAGTCCTCTTAAATGATTATTGACTAGCTGATAGTTCGGTGTCCGCGAAGCAGATCCTGGGATGCAGTCCCGGTCGGAGTTTATGGGACAAGTGAATGTTTGTACGATGGTTGTGGGTGTTCTTTGTAAAAGGTTATTTATTTTCTCCATACTACGCACAGTACACGAAATAATGCTTTACTTATAACAGTATGGCAGTGTGTGCATTTATTTATTAATTTTATAATCTTCAGTGACTCATAGGTCCCAACAACGTGAAAGCGTTTAAAACAGTCACATGTCGTGCGATGTGTAACTTCTTTAGTCCGTCATTAAGATACCAATATAATAATTAGCTTATCACCGCCCACTGGCTGTTCTGGCGGCGGCCTGTTCATTGACTTGTTTTATGTACCTCTTTGATACATTATAGATGTTTATCGGCTTATATTTGCTAGCAGTTTGTTTTGAAACGTTGAGTCAGCGTCGGCATTGTACGGGGTTTGTCGTGTTTGACAACATTGATAGCCTGTTTGGACTGATACCTAAAAATAAACAATTTAATTTACTTTATCTCTAACGTAAATCTCGGCTACATCCGGAAATCGAACCCGGAATCGAAACTTTCATTCGGTTCCCTACACCTGAGTTACATGTTATCGACGTCGTTACAAGTTAAGAAGAAATATTCCTTTTATTCCTACATTAAGTTAAACATTCTTTTATTATAGTAGGTTCTACATTAAGAATTGCATGTAGACGAATATTTTGTTATTTTTAATTACTGAAGAATCTACGGCACATAGCATACGGTACATAAAGGGGAGGATGGTAATGAACAGGGGGCTCGTCGTTTCATTCCGAAAGTAGCTAGTTATATGCATAATAGGATTTTTGCCGTACTTTAATCATCTTCCTTCCCGTTCTTCTGTCACCCGTCTAATGTTGTTGGTGTGCCTCGAGTCCGTTATTGTCTCAATTGGCTCCGATTGCGTCAAAGATGTACTGTTTCCCTCTTTTCTTTGTTTCTCCACGCGTGCGAGATCAATCTAATGATTGAGTAATCTTTCTAACAGGGAACTTTTAATGACAGTCCAGCCTGGTTTTGCTAATGTCCATTGACCGCGGTGGTCACTAGCGATCAGATAACCCGTCTCGTTTGCTTGTAAAATAGAAAAACTACAAGTATTCTCTTTGGTATACCTATGTCTTGATCCCACAAAGTCAAACACACACACCCTACAATTTAAGTTAACCACATTCCAGTGCCAGCTGCTAGAGCGCAAGATGTCGGACGAGCAGTTATCTTTCGCGTTCGAGCAAATCCCGAAGGGTCGCGAGTGGGCGGGCGACTACCGCACGGCGCTGCTCCCGCAGCACGCGCCCTACAACGGTTCGGGGGACAGCCTGCCCTACGAGGACAACCGGGTCAAATTAACCCCCACGCCCACCAACCCGCATGGCTACATCAACGCTTCACATATTACTGTAAGTCTTTTATTATTTGTCTTTGATATTGTTCTTGTTAAGATACATTTTTTGTATTTATAATGTTTCGTTACTAAAATTACAGCTCAAGCGTAATTATGTTAACATATAGTTAATGCTATTTTAACTGTCGAATTTATAAATATATTCTAGGCTCATGCAACATGAAATACCAAAGTAATTTGATATATACTCACAGTCGTTAATGGATACATAAATCTTTCCTTAGTACAAAATCTGTGTATAAATTATGTACTAATGAGCAATTTAAGTAACGATTATCGACCTTAAGTACGGCTGCAAGTCTAAGAACTGGACTGACCTGTACAGATGCAATCAGCGCCGATAATATCTGTTATCACTTGGAATTGATCCAAACACTGCAACATTCATACCAAAAAGCATACAATGGACTATATTATAATTATAAAGTGTATATTCTATATGGACGATATATAAGAAACTAAGTTTTTTCAATGCATTTAAATAAAACCCTAGATTGTTATACCTCATTCATTAGATATCTGATGAAACGTAGATATTTTAAAATACATCTGCTGAACAACTGCCATAATATATTTTTTTAATATCCC
>DWJZ01006821.1:0-12655 GCA_018249125.1 Asbolis capucinus
CTTGAAATTGCTTCGAAAATAAGCCATTATTTTTCGTAAAAAGTAAACAAAAAATTCTACGGTGGGTTATCCACAAGAAATTGACATATCATCGAGGAGTTTTCTGTAGACCTTTTCAAGATGCACAAATACTTAATACATTATTTTGATATTTCAGCCTGCGTTTTCAATGTAAAAAATACAGTTTTTGTCTACTCCATATTGAATGTTAATACACACATCTTATCTCTCTATCTTTTAAAAAAACCGCATCAAAATTCGTTGCGTAGTTTTGAATATTTAAGGATATATAGGGACATAGGGACAGACAGAGAAAGCGACTTTGTTTTATACTAGTGATAATTTCGACGGTATATTTATAAAACATCCCCACAAAACAGCATCAACAAAATAACATAAATACGAGCGAACACCTAATTATAACACCTTTGTCTAGGCTCACAGCTATTTTGGGCCGCAATAACCAAAATTGATGAACGTAAAACCGCCGCAGATTAATTCTCATTTTAACAAAAGCCATAATTGCTTGAAGGTTTAATAACAGAGCCGATGAAAGCGTATTGTGAAGTGTAAATCTATTCATCCTAAAATGAGCCTTGGTTGTCAGCGATAATACAGTGGGGGCTTGGGATATTCTGGAAGGGAATGACCAGTACGTGCTCAAAGTACTTTTTGTTTGGCCCTTCATGTTTTTACGCACGAACCGTTCATTCATTTATTCGTATAAATACGAATATTAAAATTGTCGAAGGGTACTGTTATGCAAATTTATTAATGTTAAAGTCATTTGTTTAAGGCTATACTCGGAGGACGTTGTAAAGTTTCTATTGCGGTGGTGCTTAGTAAGAATAATGGCGAAATAAAATATTTAGAATAATTATGAGTTTCCATTGCTAAAGTAATAATTTTCGTGTATTTTATCGAGAGAAACAGACATGTATAATAAAGAGAGTTGCTTGAGTTAATGGTCAGGAAATTTAATTGTTTTTACAAGTTTTTATTTAACTTGTAGTGTATGTTAGTACATATGTTAATATATTTGTTTGTTACGGGTCAATTCTTGCAAGCTTAATTAGACCCACTTCCTTTTACACTATGAAGCTGAATTTTTGCTTCCTTCTTCCATCCTGATAACAATGCAATTTTAATTAGCATGGCCTAATACGTTCAGGATTGGCTCCAGACAAAGGAACTCTTCAACCGTTAACAATACAATTATGTTTTTTTGTACGTCTTCGTATTAAGGATCTATTAGAGTTTTTGTTTTTAAATATTTTAATAAATCTTGTAAGTAATAAGTTATCACTCGATTAAAATCAAGATCTACTAGATTAGGATCCTACTAGACCAACTAGGACCACTCATTTACGTACAATCGGCTGGTACTCATTTAGTTCACTAAGCGAGAAGAAAGTCAGCCGTCACATACCCAATTTGTGATACAAGTTTAGTTCGTAACAGCGTTTCTAACACATTATAATATAATAATGACGTGATAGTGGTTTCTGAAGTCCTGGGTTTGAATCCTGCGACGGGCACTTTTAATTTTCAAAATGATGTATGTCACATGTTGAAGGTTCGTACCACAGAATAATAATTATACATTCCGTATAGACAAATTCACCAGTATAAAGTAAGTCATCTCTATCTTGTGAACAAAGGGCTTCAACCCATCGATGGGCCATGACTGAGCACGGGTCTTTCCTCATATTGAGAAAAGACCTAGAGCATACTCCACCACGTTGCTCCAATGCGGATTGGTGGAGGGGCTAGTGGCCAAACCAAGTGTCTGAAGTTTTTATGCCATCAAAGGCTTCTGTCATAGCTTTACTATTGCTAACGACTACAACCGGGACCGACGGCTTTACGTGCCCTCTGAAGCACGGAATCGTTCATGATTTCTTGCCACTAATGGTCACCCATCCTCTACCGACCGCGCCTGTCGTTGCTTAACTTTTTCGATCGGCTACAATCGACACAAGTCTCAGGGCCATGAACGTTGTGGACAAATATGAGCTCATTTTGTGAGATGTACGACATATCTTAAAAATAGGTCATGGTTATAAACAAGCTGAGGCCTCCGGTTAGGCCTTGAGCGTTTACTGGATTCTAAACTGCCGTTCTGTTATACGACCCTTCGCTTAGCAAACAATTTGTGATTTTTTTTCTGTCATAGAGATTTTATGTACTGCGTAAAATATACTAATATTAAGATACTAGGGTCCGCCTCGGTTTTGTTCGCGTGATATGTTGTTGAAAAATAGCCTATATGTTATACCAGACTATTATCTATTCCTATACCAAATTACATTCGGATTCGTTCGATAGTTTTTGCGTGAATGAATAACAACTCTACATCTATCTGTCCGTCTATCTGACTATCATTGCATCTAACTATCCGTCTATCTGTCCGTCCATCTATCCGTCTATCAATCCGTTTAACTATTTGTCTATCCATCAATCCATCCTCAGAAATTTTCGCATTTGTAATATTAGCAGGAAAGAATTAAAAGCAAAAGACACTTATAGCACTACGGCTTATTTATATTGTAAGTGGTCAGAAAAGTTAAATAACAAAGGGCGCAGGCGATGGAGATATGTTGAAGTTTTTATTCGAAGGCCGCTAACATGTCTTAACGATTGATATCTAACGATAACAGCTGGCAATGTTTTTCGTGTTTTCCAAAACACGAAAACGCTCATAATTTTTTGCCTATAACGGGCACCCATCCACCTATCAAGCTCGTTGTTAATGAATTTGCCATCAACTAAAATCAGAACAAGCGGTCGGATAATGAACGTACGAACTCTTGATCGGCTTAGCAATAATTAATAAAATAATAAGAATTCTCAAGTCATATCGCAATTCATAAAATAATAATAATAAATATATGTATACATTTTTATGTGATAAGCAGGCAAACGAGCTCACCAGGTGATCAAAGCTTGATGATTAGTGATCACCACCTACCATGGATATTATTAACACCAGATGCAGGTGTTACTAATGCTTTGCCTGCCCGGAAGAAAGTAATAGACCCACATACATGGAAGAGAAAAAAACAAGGGAAGCGGTACATTGCGAAAGCAACCGATACTAGTGGCGACAGCAACTGACACCAAATACATCAACAACATACCAGTTCAGGATATATATGTATATGAGTAATTTTTATCATCATCATCATTATCATTATTGCAACCCATAACAGTCCAACTGCTCAGCTCAGGTCTTCGCTTACAATTTGAGGGGATAAAATCCACACACTTTCGAAGACTTTGATGAGAAATTTCAGAAGTACAGGTTTTCCCACGATATTTTCCAGTGAAGATCAACTTCTGATCCGCGCCTAACTTTAAAATTTCCAGGTGCGTGCCACAGGATTTGAACCTAGGAGTCCTGTTCGAGAGACGAGAGACGTTAAATTTGAAGTATTAAGTACGAAAATTATTTCATGTATTGCCATCCAAATTTTCTTATTCTCACAGTGAAAGGCGTCATAATATAACATTGAACAAAACGGGTCAGTTTAATGAGCACCTACTAGTAAACAGCGGCCCCACATTTGTGTTGTGGGAGTTTAACATTACATTTGTATCCTTCACACACACTTACTTCTCTATTTGTTTGTATGGCGAGGGTATTTAATAGTTTTAGAGTTTTAAGAAATGTCTTCAACACTTTTGTCACACATTTTCAACACACGCGAACGCCGCGCACACCCTCTAGATGGCGCTAGTAGTCAGTTGTAATTTAACTGGGTATACGACTTCTAAATAAACAACCAATTAAAATTACTTTTAATTAAATACCACCCAAACATACCCTTGTTGTGATCGCACGTGACGCCATTAATACTGAGGTCACCTAGAGCATACTCTACCACGCTGCTCCAGTGAGAATTGGTTAAGGAATTTTGTAAAAATAAAAATGCAAAATATATATTCAATTAAAATCTAGGTTTAGTATTAATTCAATAGTCCTGAACTGCAGCGTACGCGTTATTTAAAACCTTCGGATCTAATTACTCATCCTCCTACTTCACGATCTCTTTTGCTTAACCCACTCAACCACTTAAGATCAACGCCAGTTACTGAGCCAAAAGCGCTTCAATATTTCATTAAACACTTCAATAATTTATACCTATTACTTAGTTTTAATGACATTGCAAAACGGAATAACTAATTTTCTAATTCCGTCTCAATGATCAAACAAACTTCGCCTTTAAAACTACCCTCACAAATATTCTAACGCAAATTAAAGTTGAATTAGTTTAATAAGTTAGTTTAGTTCTAAGTCTGCAAATACTTCGACCATTTAATAATAGTTTTAAGCCGTAGCTGACACTGAGCTTTTTCTGTAACCGAAACTAGAATGGTATTTGTCGGGCACAAATACCATTCTAGTTTCAGCCCGTGAGTAACGCGAAATAAACAAAAAACTGGGCAAGTGCGAGCCTCATTTGTATAAGAAAAGTTCCGTACTATATTTATGGCAAAAAAGTATGTATTTTTATGATATACCATTCTTAATTTTTAAGGTTACACACCCAAAGATGTAATTCATTTCTTCTTATCAATTTCGACTTCTTTTTATCATATATAGCCTCAAGTATATGCGTTTGATAGTCCAAAATGTAAGAAGAAACACTTCGATAACTTATTAATAAAATTTAAAAAAGCGTCCTTAGCTCGGCCGGTTTTTTCGATTGTAACCAATCGTAAAAGTTAAATAACACCTGGTCCGGTCGGTAGCAGTATGGCCGCTAGTGGCAAAAATTTCACGAGCGCTTCCGCGGTTTGGTGCCTCCAGGCGCCTCATGACTGGGGAAACGTAATCTACCAATGAAATCTGCCAATCCAAACTTGGCCGAAGTGAACTGGCTGAACAGTTGTCTCGGCCTTTACATTGTCAGACCAGACCTGCGCTCATTAGTGGGACGATGCAATGATGATAGACAGCTACGAGCTCCTGGTCTTCACCCCTTACACTGTGAGACGAGACCTAAACCCAGCAGTGACGGTGCAACGATACAACCATGATCCCCTAACTGCGGGCTCCTAAAATCGAACCCCTGACGATCCCAATTTAAGTTGATAGCGCTCGAGATAGATCCCCCGATCCGGTTACCGATGGGTCATCAATTTACTTACCTATTCGGGATTTGCACTGGCTCAACCCGTTATAGCCAAGTGATTTTAGAATTATCTGTGCGTTTTGTTACTCGGCTTGTATGTTTTTATAGATGACCGTTGGAATTTGGTTTGGTTTTCGTTTATATATCGATGAAAACAAAAGGATGTATCTCTTTAGAGGAACTCATAACAATCTCGCCCTTTTTGTTTTCTGACAAGAGCGAAACTTAATAAAGATTTTATGACGATATTTTAATAACCTTTTATTGGCTTCCTATTGATGGGTCTAGGACAAGGAGGCCTAGGGTATACTCCACCGTGCTGCTCCAATACAAATGTCCATGACTTTCCCGTACTGGGTGATGCCCTCTACACAGTCCATGTAAAATTTGGAGTAGTTTCACTTTACTTATTATTAATGCGAAAGAAACTATCTACCCATCTGTTAAGTATTCTCGCCTAAATTCCAGAACCAATTTTTATGAAAATTGTAATGACAATTCAACCACCGGGAAAGAATATAGAGTTTTATTTGCAAAAAAGTCGTGAAATAGTTGAAATAAAAAAGAAAGTTCGTATTGAAATTCATCATCGTAACAGCAAAAATGAGGCCACTTTGTGTTTCGGTACTTGATAAGAAATATATAAATATTTTTCCTAGCGTTTTAGTCATTTTGATTTTGGCAACCCTACATAGAGAAACGAAAACTGTCCAGAAAACTCGCGGCAAAAGCTAGTATCCTTCAAATCAACAAATAAAACCATAATCAGAAACAAACAGATTTTCGTAACATAATTGAAGTTTGTAACAATTTAGTTTGTTCATAAAGGTTGATAACAAACATATCTCAATGTAAGGAATAATATGACGAGAACGTTTCTTTTTATTATGTTATTTAGCCGTTATCTCTGATTAAGCCATATAGTTTGTCTTTAGTATGGTATTATCAGGATAATAACAATTCTTACTACGGATAGATGAGATTACTATTGGTAACTCACAAATTTTTCGCCTCAATTTTAAAGAAGTTGGGAATGGTTTTCTTTATATGTGAACTAGGCTTCGCTGTTGTGTGTTAATGTAAAGTATGTAGTTATAATATGTTAGTACAGGCTATAATCAATCTCTGTAATAAATTTCATTCAGATCCGTTCGATCGTTTTTGCGTGAGTAATAAAACATCCATCGGCGCATAATCACAGAATTTCGCACTTTTACATCATAGTCATTGTAATGGTTGCTTAGTTAAAATCAAATCAAATATAAATAATTTAAGAACACTAATATACACACTTTAATAGTAATAATTATTATAACGATAACGCCGTGTTGAGGCGGCTTAGAATACAAACCCCAATCCCGTGCTGGCATATAGAAGTCAGCTGCTCGGTGGTAGGGCGTCGCGGAAGGATTATATCTCTTTGTGAAGCCCGTCTGGCTAGCTACCACCCTCTTGTTTGAATCAGCCGTCAAACGACTGGTCGTATTCGGCCTGGGGGCTTGAGAGCCAGTTCTCCTCTTTTTTTCTGTGTACTTCATCCATCGTCCTCCCCATTCTTCTTCTCTTACTCGTCCTGAATTGGTATATTGTTGGTATATCTGGGTACAGTTGCTGTCGTGATTGATCCCAGTCGCTTTAGCAATGTGCCGCTAATATGTTTCTTTCTCTTCCCCTCGTAGTCTAGCCCTCCCGTTCCCGATCCAACTTCCAGTTGCATCATCAGATTAGCTCGGTAGTGCTATATTAAAATATTGTCTTCAGAGTTCACTTCACACATAAATACCAAGATTGATGCAGATACGTCAATTAGAAATGTGCAAAATTAAGGTTTTTAGATAACATACAGGTTCAGGTAATATAAAGCGTGTAAAAGATATTATGTTAATTTTGAAAACCTCATCTACGGCCTTTACGGCTACAGCAAAGCGAAAGCAGCTACAAAATACCAAAAAAAATCAAATTCGAGTGAGTTCCAATAGTACAATAAAACACATCTACCTTCAACAGATCTGACGTCATGGAATGTTGCTAGGTACAGTCGAGCCTAATATAGCTCGATCCTGGAATGTCATTATTATTAACTACATCGGTATATTAGTATGTCATTTAGTTGTTGTTACTAAACTTCATGCACTCTTTACGAATATACGAGTAGACACAAATGTCGTTCATGGAATTTTAGATGAGGGTATTTTAATATTTAAATTTGGAATAGTTTGTTCTTATACAGAGATTTTATTTTTATTTTTGGCCTTTATAGTTTTGGATGCCGTAGCAAAGAGAAAGCCTATGAAACATCAATAATAATAACTCTATTTAATCCCTGCTTGTACATTTATAATGGAGTTTGGGAAACACTATTACAATGGTTTTTAGTAAGGGATAGACCAATGAGTTTTTGAATTTAGTTCTAGGAATTTAGGTTTGTCTGTACTCCTGTGTTTTTATATATATTTTTGTTTCATAGATTTATTCTTAATAATTTGTATTTAATTGATTTCGAATACATTGATAACAAGAATGTATGAATATTGTGTATGTATAATTCTGACTTTTATTTAGGGAGCTCGATGTTCCTGTGATGAAATAAAATATTTTGACTTTGATATTGATCACATTTGATTACTTGCTACTGTACTTTGAAATAGTGTTATAAGAATTACCTATCTGTTGAAAATTATATAGTAGATGATAGATTCTTCCCGCGACTACGTGCGCTTGGTACAGTCGAGTCGAGTTGATAAAAAATAGCCCATGTGTTATTTCAGACCATAATCTATAGATTTTTCCCGCGACTACGTGCGCTTGGTACAGTCGAGTCGAGTTGATAAAAAATAGCCCATGTGTTATTTCAGACCCTAATCTATCTCTGTGCTAAATTTCAACCAGACTCGTACAATCGTTTTTGCGTGAACGCGTAACAAACATCCACCCATCTATCCATAGAAGGATTTTATTCAGAAATCCTCTTCCATACTGAACATCATACGCATGTCCGTATCATTAAAACTTACTCCGGCGAGAATCGCTCTAGTTGACCGACTATATAGAAAACTAGATTTCTGTTTGACTTGTTTGGAGTTCAATGTGGGTACAACTGCAGTCTGCAACCTCAAAAGGAGTCAGTTTTGCTGTTCATATAATATACGGGCTTGTGAAGCCAGTTTCTCCAAGCTTTGATATTGTTGAAAATAGATGATATTTTTCCTGGAATTTAAATAGAAACGTTTATCTATTAGTTTATATATTAGTAAACGTGTAGAACAGGATATCCGACGCGGCCAACTTATTCCAGTCCTTCGCGGTACTGTTGATAAAAGAAGAGGCGAAACGCGTCGTTCATAACGGCGGAATGTTGACGACGAAGGGATGGTATATATAAATATTTTATTCCAGGAAGGTAGAATAGCCTGTATCAGGCAGGTAGGCAGGTATACCACGCTGCTCCAGTGCGGATTGATGGAAGGTTAACAGCCAGCACAAGTATTGGAAGTTTTTATGCGACTGTAATGATTGTTACCCATCGGAACGAAGACCGATGACTTTACGTGTCTTCAAAAGCACGTAAGCCCTCAAAAACTTTTGACACTAATGTCTCCCACCCTCCTGTCGATCGCGTCCGCTGATGTTTACCTTTTTCGAACGCTGATGCTTTTTTTTGTGTCCAGACAAGAAGAAAGGACTACCCTCCGGAGAAAGCGTGGGAAAGAGGTGGCGAATGCTAGTACATACCACAGCGCTGGTTATGTGGGACTCACGATAAACCTAGCTGCATACCCACTAAAAACCACCTGAGCCTAGTTTTGGCCGAATGGACTCCAAGCCTTCATCTGAGGCCCTGATGCTTAACTCGGTTGATCACCTAATATCGACGAAAACCGCCGGGCTATGCGAGAATACTATTAATCAATCAAGGGGAAACATCCTAAAATATAAATAATACCGAAAAGACTGTATAGACTGTTATAAACTGAATGACTAAACAATTATCTATTAATCAATCAAGCGGAAACATCTTTATATATAGATAATACCAAAAAGACAGTATTTATAGACTAAATTACTAAACTATTAATCAATCAAGCGGAAACATCTTAAAATATAAATAATACCGAAAAGACTGTATTTATAGACTAAACGACTAAACAATCATCTATTAATCAATCAAGAGGAAACATCCTAAAATATAAATAATACCAAAAAGACTGTATTTATAGACTAAACAACTAAACAATTATCTATTTATCAATCAAGCGGAAACATCTTAAAATATAAATAATACCGAGAAGATTGTATATATATAGACTAAACGTTTAATCTGTTAATCAATAAAGAAGAAACATCCTAAATAAATATTCTCGATATTTTATAAATTGAAGATTAACATTTACCATATAATATTAGGTTTGTAACTTCGCATCACACATGGCTGCCAAATACAATAACAGTTCCCAACTTGCAAATTATTATACCTAAAGTTTAAAATTTATTAACCAAAGATATAAGCGCTCTAAATCATACTTATTATTTCGGTTGTATGTTTGTTTGTCCACTCATATAACCGAAACTACTTATCGGATTTTGACCAATCTTTTTACTGACTACATTTACAGGATATAGTTTTTTATCAAAGTCGGTGCGATAGTATTTGTTATATAAACGACTTTTGAAATAAGAAGCAGCCGGCTGACTTGGTGTGATGACTTAAAGATATATACAGAAGTAATGGTGTGTCAAAGGGCACAAGCAAAATAAGTTCGGATTAAAAAATAGTTACATAAATTATGAAATAAAAGTGCTTAATTAAAAAATATTTTATCTTCCATACATAACAAAAAAATATATAACAATTTAAAATTACTGAGTAACAAATAATTAAAAGCACTTTTGAGGTCCGGAGAGGGCCGGTTACAAATCCTCCATTTCTGTTTATTCCATTTTAACATAATTCTCAGCTACTAGTTTCCTACCACTGTTACCCACGCAGTGTATATTTATCACAATTCATCATTACCTTTCTGAGTTCCGTTTTAATTAAACACATTTATAAGAAAAGCGACAGCTGGCGAGAACACCGCTGCGTAACCAGAAACGACAGATATTCACAATTTTGTTGACGGCCAACTTTACGCTCATTAAAATTAATTTTGAGAGCGACTCGGTGATTACTATAAGCGGAAGCTACAACCTGTTAGTTAGATTATATTTCAGTGGGAAAACACAGAGCGGTTTGGCCGCGTCGTTCGTGGTAATCCTAAAAGATTAGAAGCGTTGCAAAAAATGTAATAAAGATTTTTTATTTATTTTATTAATGTTGCAAATACTCGTATATAGCGATGTACTAAAGAAAACAAGTACGAATTTGGTTTAGTCACATAATTACAAATTCATAACGATATATTAATTATAAAAAGATGCAATCAAATACATTAAGGCGTAGTTTGATTTTTATTTTTCAATACTTTTCACTAAACTAAACATATCAGTACTTTAATACGTAATTAATTATTGTCGTAACAAGGTCCATTTAATTTCATATTTTATGACAAGAACGACTAGACGTATGTACATATTGTTTCTAAAAAGAAAATACCCCAGCAGACTAAACTATTACAATATCAAGACTCGCGGCCGTGACACAGCCAAAGTTTGAAGAACCTTTCGACTTACCTCGACAACCGAGAAGACTCACCTCGGAGATCTACTCCTGCTTTTGACCCCCTCACAACTCATAATCGATTTGACGTATGACGTTGTACATGATTTTTGTCATTTTTCTTAACTCGACCTTACAAAGAAATCAAAATTTCAATAATATACTAATACTATTCCGCCTTCTTAAGACTGAGTGTCAAAACACTCTTATAGGATAATTCACTCCACAGACAAACGTCAAAACACCATCTTCCAAATTAAAATATAAAATGCATTACAAACATTGCCGTACCATTTTGAGGACGGCAAAAGAATACTGCTTTTAATATTTTACGTTGCGACATAGGTATTATTTCATTTCGTGAAAGAGCTACAAGCAGGTATTGCACGGATTATGTTGGGGAAGCGGAAAAAAGTAAACAAAGTCGATCCGTTGCAGATGCAAGTCAGCCGCTACGTTTGTGATAATCCTTAGTGTGTGGCCATGACACAAATGACGTCATGAGCGGAAGCGTTTTTTTCGAAGTAAAATGCTTCACTTTATTTCCTATTATACCGTTTAATTATACCGTTAAACAATTGTATTTTAATGCTTTTTTTATTTTTATGTGTTTGGATGGAATGGTATATAGACCAATTAATGTTGATTGAACCTTATCTAGTTGTCGTTAGTGTAATAGGTCAGCTGCTTGACATTGGAGTTTGGCCTTAGGATAATGAACCTACTAATATTATAAGTGTGGGATTTTTTAAGGATGTAGTGTTTTGTTTATTTTTATATTAAATAAGTTAGCGCGACTACGAAACCACCTGATGGTAAGTGGTGACGTAGTCTGATAGTAAGGCGCACTAACTTAATAAAAACCTATGCACTCTTGACGTATAGACTTTTACCTTATAATCGAACATGAATACAGACACGGACAACTTATTCCATTCCTTCGCGGTACTTATGTTTGAATATGCCTGTCCTTCACGCACTAACCGTTAATTGAATAAGATGAAGGCACACAGATAGAACATATCTAGAAAATGAACATTGGATGGAATTTATCCTGATTGTAGGTTCCCCTGGCATGATAATGCACGTTTATGTTAAACTGATTAAGGTAAAACTTAGCACAAAGATAGATAATATCCTAGAGTCACACACAGGCTACTTTTTATCAGTAAATGACACGTACGAGGCCGCGTGAAGGAAGTTGTTATCGATATTATTAAATTATTGATATTATCACGAGAAATGCGACGGCCATTGTTCGAAAGACCGAATATCAATGAGAACGAAACATCCTTGAATGGGAAACTCCATATCATGAGAAAATAAGCACATAACGCTTCACCATACCAAGAAAATAACGAAATATCTTTCCATGGTTCCGTATTTCACCTTATATCTCCATCATCAGACCGTGAGTACAATATTGTTTATTTATGTAGAACAATACAACACAGTAACTGTAAATGGTTTGAGGTCACAGCTCAATTTGTACACAATAAGAAAAACAAAAATATTAAAAGGAACAATAACTCCAAAACTACTCGTCAGAGGTCGTTTTAAAAAAAATTACCACATCGCAAGCACCAGCTTTCAATAAAAAAAAGTTTTAGAATCGATCCACGCAGTAATATCATATAAGGTAACATATATAAAAAGATATAAAAAATACACACTAATTAAGTTCCTCCTTTTTTCGAAGTCGGTAAAAAATAATTGTAGGCAATTTTATTATTCTATTATATTTCTATTCCAAGAAATTTCATTAGGAATAAGCAGATCAAAGGTATAATAATTCATACCTTCAAATTCTCCACTGTATAAAATAAATAAATACTCATGGTATACCTGAATCAACGAATAA
>DWJZ01006822.1:0-12654 GCA_018249125.1 Asbolis capucinus
TGTATTTAAAAGTATATATGTATGTTTATCAGTTGTCTGATCACCATAGCACAAGCTTACGCTTAGTTTGGGGTCAGGTGGCCGTGTTGAGTTGTTCAAAAATACTTATAAAAAAAAAACTACTACATGCGGATTCTTCGTTCCATTTTGGTCTTATATTCCTTAGAGAAAACGATTCAGTCCCTAGTAGCTGAACCTGCTATTTGGTACGCGCAGGAGTTTTATCCGAGTAGCTCTCGATCCCGCGGGATTTCCGTAAAGACAGACTTAGTTTTATTTATTTATTATTACAAAAAAGCTTATAAAACATTATACAAAATTACAGCCAATTCGTTTTATAGCTTCGCAATATAATCTACTGCCGAGCTGAGAAATTCGTTAATGGGTGTGCTAAATATGTTTGTTTGGGTAAACTCATACGCGTAGAAGTTTTTCCCGCATAAATTCCAATCCCGCATAAATTTCAATTTCCGGGATAAAAACAATTCTATATGTTAATCCAAGTTACCCTCTATATCTGTGCCAAATTTCATGAAAATCGAGTCGGTAGTTATTGCGTGAAGGAGTAACAAACAAATATACAAACTTTCGCATTTATAATATTAGTAGGATAGTAGGATTCCAGACTATATTCTATCTCTGTGTCAAATTTCATTCATAACCGTTTAGTAGTTTTTGTATCAAACCGCAAACAACCATCCATATGTCTTTATAAATGTTCTGATTGATGATTGTATAAGTTTGATAGTGTATTTGCTTCGGTGAAAGAAAACATCGTGATTAAACCTGCACACCTGCAACTTCTCCATAAAGTTCTCAAAGTTTCTACTTCTGCACTTCGTGGTGGACCTGCCTGCAATCTACTGTGAATGGAGACTCAACCCAGTAGGAATAGTTGAGTCCCAATTATGATTATTAGTAGAATTCTACAGTAAGCATTTTTTTTCTTTCATTTAGTATTTAACCGGACCCGTGTTTTTGTTGAATTCTAATATGTCTTTGATTGTTACAATAGTTCCTACATGAAATAAGCTACCTTTTTGTTTGATATGACCTCACTCATACTTTTAAAAGGCATGAGTAATCAATGATTTTTTTAGTTTGTATTTAAGTAATTTTCTTTTTTAATTCTTCAGTTGACAGGCCTGTTGGTCTAATGGTTAGTGAACCTGACTGCTGCACAGGTCGTGTGTTTGATTCCCAGCTAAGTCAAACATTTCTGTGATGTGCATGTATGTTTTTTCTGTGTGTGTGTGGATTTAAATTTTTATATATGTATAATATATATTTAAAATAAATATATATGTTGCCTGATCACCATAGTACAAGCTAACGCTTAGTTTGGGGTCAGATGACCCTGTGTGAGTCTTCGCAGTAAAAAAAATATTTGGATGGATTCAAACCCACGACCTTTAGCTCAGCGGTCAGGTTTACTAACCTCTAGTTCAGCCAGCGTTTCACCGTTCGCTTTTAATATGTCCCAGATATATTTTACACCTGATAATAAAATGCATCTTGCTAAGACATCTAAATTTAATCTAAATTATTGCACTCCATTGCTAAAATGTTACCTAATTAAAATCCTCGGTATGCTGCCAGTATTTGGTGCTCGAGTTCTACAAGGCTTCACTCCAATAATGGCCCACTACTGAGCATGTTCATACTGAGGAGGAGGTATCCATCATGCTGTAACTGAGCAGTGGAGAGATTAATGGAGTAGAGGAGGCAGTGGTTAATCCAGAAGTCTGAAGTAGTTGGCGTACAACTAAAAAGTCTTGCAACGTTGCTTTAAGCCGAAATGGATGGCTTAATGTTCCTTGTGCCTTCCGCGAGCCCGACAAGAAGAAAGTCTTGATGTGTTCGGTTGTGCTGCATGTGGTGCTTCGTGTCTGCTGGCCTCGGTGAAGGTTATACTGACCGCTCCAAGCCGCGCTTACTCCAGGTTTCTGCTGCATCCCGTTCCTCCCGATCCTGAGAAGTGTACCACAATACAGTCCACTTTAAAACCCATACATACTACAATCCGCTGGCGCAACCAAATGGTAATATAATCAAACCAGCCCAGTAGCTTCGAAGCCTAATCGCCTCAAAAAAAAATCTTTCATTTTTACAATATTAGTCTAGATAAAACCAACATCTATGGACAATTTACGCACTGGCATTAGTAATATCGACGTGTGGTATGTTGAACGCCATTTTGATTTGATTCATTGCTTGTAACGACTTTGAAATGTATGTGGTAATGTGCGTGTGTGTGTCGGTCAAAGGTGTAGTGAGTTATGATGTAACTTTAAATAGTTTGAACTATTTGAGATTTATTTTCTGAGTTCTGAGGAGTATTTTGCTGTTTCTTCTCTTTATTAGTGTATTGAAAATACCTACATGAAATATATATTTAATATTAATATTATTATTTAATATTTGGTCACACATCCTCGTACCGACCGCGCCCGTTGTTGCTTAGCTTTTCGATCGCTTCCAACGAAAACCGGGATATGAAAGCTTTTATATAAGATCGACTTGTGTTAAATACATAAAATCTTTATACTGACAACATATCTAGACTGGCACTAGGGTTCAGAATGTCGTCAATAAGTACTCATTGATTTTATGTTTATATTATTTAGTACTATTGGTGATAAATTTGCATAAACCTTATACTGAACTGCCTTAATTATATATTACTAGCTTTTGCCCGCGACCTCGTCCGGATGGTCATGGGTGACGGTCAAAATACTGCGCTATGCTATATGTGAATTACTTGTGAATAACAAAGTGTTCGCAGTTTTCCTATCTTTGAAAATGACGAATTTCCATACAAAAATTCATTCCCTCTTTTAACCCATTTTTCGTAAAAAAAGTATCCTATGATATTCCTCAGGGTAAACTCTATATCTGTACCAAATTTCATCAAAATCGGCTCAGTGGTTTAGGTGTGAAAGCGTAACAGACAGACAGAGTTATTTTCACATTTACAATATTAGAAGGGATTTACGTCATTCATCCTACTAATATACATGTGGAAGAATGTGAAGATATTTGGATATTTTATTGGGCATTTCTTTACGCGGTTAACCGTTGAACTGATTAAGACCTGTCATGTAACGATATTAGATCTATTTAATTCTAAAAAAGATTTTTTGTCCTTCAATTCAAACATAATTCATACAAATGGACAGTTAAAATTGTACTATTATGTTACAGGACATTGATAGGCTGGTTGGTCTAGTAGTTAGTGAACCTGACTGCTACACCAAAGGTCGTGGGTTTGATTCCCACGCAGGACAAACTTTTCTGTGATGAACAGGAATGTTTATTTGGTGTGTCTGGGTTGAAATATCTAAATAAATATATATTTAATAAATATATGTATGTATTTAATATATATGTATGTATATTTATCAGTTGTGTAATCACCATAGTACAAGCTACCACTTAGTTTGGGGTCGTTGACCCCTCATTTAACACAATATACATTTTGTGATCATTTTAACACAATGTAATTTTTGTTAACATTGACTCCGACAAAGAATACAACGAAAATGTCATTGTCAACCTAGTCGCAGCCAATTACATACATATCATTGAGGTTAACTCAAAAACTACCCGTCAGATGTCGTTCATAATCACTTGGAATTATCAAATTCGGTCCACTCTGTAAATTAAAAAAAAAAAGTAAGTATATAAAAGAAAAAAAATACGCAGGAACTGAGAACCGCTTCCTTTTTTCGAAATCGGTTAAGAACAATTTCAAAGTCGTCCGATTGCAGTCCAGCTGAAATTTGTTATTCACGTTTGTATTAACTGCAATAGAAATTCAACTCTATGTGATCGGAATACAGTTGATATTTCGTTGACGAACGCCTTTAGAGCGGTGTAGTTGGGGTGCAGTTGAAAGGCAATGTGAATACTAAATCGCGATTCAACGACAAAGTCGCTACGATATCGCTACGACATGTGAATCTTCAGCCGGCAGGGGTCGACAACCTGTAGTTCGTAGGCAGTTACGATACGGCCCATACAGGCCTCATGTACACGGCGGCATTTCTTGTGATCTTTCCGTCAACGACACACAAAATGTGTCCTACCAATATCCTTATTACGTTTGTAGCCCTCACATAAGAAAAGGTTGCCGACACGTGCTCTATACGGTAAACAATTTCATTGTTCTTGTTTAATAAATTCCTATGGTCTCGCAGCGTGCCTCGCCCTAGTAATAAACTTACTACCGTCATTTTTAAGGCCAAGTGACACAGCTTGTCAATACATATAACGAACTACTGTCTGCCGCGAAACGCCCGTATGGTAGGTACGTTGATAAAAAGTAGTAGTGTTATTCCAGACTATAATCTATCTCTGTGACAAATTTCATCCAGATCGGTTCAGTAGTTTTTGCGTAAAGGAGCAATAAACTTTAATATTTATAATATTACTATTGAAATTATTATTGGGAACTTTAGTAAAAAATATAACCCAATACAGTGATGTTAAATTTTAAGAAAAAAAAGAGGTTTTTATTTTATTTTTTTATTTATTCAAAATTAAAATATGACACGCATTTGGCGTATTTCATAGTTATTTTAATATTTTCAAAAATATATATTTTACGCAAATATATATAACTATATATCTGTTATCAGCTTATCAAGCCTCATGACATGTCACCACATTTGACAGCTTTCGTAATATTTTAAAGTTTAGAATTAATACATCCAAAATCCGCCATCTTGAATTTTAATTTTTTTTACGTAACCTGTCAGTAGGACTATTAAGACGAATTTAAAGACGCTTATAAGCTTAAAATTATTCAATCAAGTTAGGTTTTACTGGACATCACATAAATATATATACATACACTCGAAAAACATTACCATTTTTCAGGCAGTTGAGTAATGAAATGTAAAATATATAAAAGGTGAGTAAAAACATTAAACTTTAGCTAAAATTAACTAATTTCGTTATTGAAGGTGCCAAAAAATTCATCCATCCCAGTATCGGGGGTGTAACTCAGTGGTAGAGTGCCTGCTTTGCATGCAGAAAGTCCTGGGTTCAAATCCCAGCACTTCCATAGCACTTATGTACTTTTTTATGACGCGTTCTAGAATGTGTACGTTCAGTATATTAATGTACTTGTGTTTGTACCAGTGTATAAGGATGTATTAATTACAATCACTAATAAGACTGACACAAACAGAAAGACAAAGAGACCCGCACACTCAAAAAAGAGTTACTTTTACATTAATAAATGAAACCAAAATTTTATAATTATATCGATAGGAAGAAGCGTCATTGGCTGTGTACGACACTAGCGAAAATGGACTTTGTTTAAAAGTAGTATATTCGCAATGACAGTGAAAATGTACCATAAAGCTCCACGAAAACTAAACCAAATTATAAACATATATATAATATATATAATCTTATAAACTAGCTGTACTCACAGCTTCGCTTGAATTAATTAGGTCGTCTTAATAAGTAGAACTTTTGGTCTAGGTGTTTCGGAGTTGCCATACTAATTTTGTCTTGTTATCCCGCGGGAAAAAAGTTGATCTTTGATAATAAGCATTCTCATTATATAAGCTACAAATATGCCAAACATAATTGAAATCTGTTTAGTGGTTTCTGTGTAAAGCTAAAACAGACAGACAAAAAATAAAAAAAAATTTTTTGGTCTCTATATTATAAACAAAGACTCCATGCATCAAATTAAAAAAAAATTAAATGTACAGATTTTATTTTTATTTTTTATATTCAATAAATTAGTTCTTGACCACAATTCCACCTGATGGTAAGCAGTGATGTGCTGACGCGGGAAACTTATTCCAGTTCTTCGCGTTACACATGATAAAAAAAGTCGCAAAGCGTTACAGTTTCATTAGTATAGATTTAAAGACTACCTTATAGACAAGTGGTATGAGTCCTTCGATGTATTTTGTCGTTACATTTAGAATACAAACATTGTATTTATCAGTCAAATTGCATGGAATAAAAATTATACATTGATTATAACGAAGATGGGATATATCGATTATTTGATATTATTATTATAAAAGATGACATATTTATGTAATTAATAATTTAATTTATTGATTTTTGAATTTTATAATAATTTTAAATTTTATTTAGTGCATGCTTATAATTATAAATATTTTAATTTGAATAATAAATATGCTAAACCTTAAATCCTGTTAAAACATTAATTGATTACCTTATGTTGCAAAAAATTAAGGTATTATGAATTACATTTGTAGAGACCCGAGTATGTTGCACGTGTCAAGTGCAATGTGCTTGAGGTGGGAGTGTTTTGTCCCTCGTCTGCTCCCGACTGACCACAGACACTGTAACCTGTCTATGGGTTAATAAACTCGTTTGTGTCTTTCAGTATTTCTGTATTTGATATCATATTCCTAAACTGACATTACATATATAGAGTAACATACTAGTACAATATATTTATTTTATTTATATACTTACGACGGACTTAGTGCCCCTAGGAGCATTCTCTGCTGGTCGACCCAGGTTACTGGTGAATTTTACTAGCTACCCCCTACACTGGTAAGCTTGTATGTACGTACACATTTATAATATTAGTAAGTATAAAGATGAACTATTAACAAAAGTTTCTGCTCCACTTAATGTCGTGTTTCTCAGCAGGTGTTCGACGCAAGCTACTTGTAATGAGTCTTATCTGGTATCGTTGGTACCGAACAGTATTAATTACGAACCATTTTACACGACAATCAAGACAGATAGGTATCTCTGACATTTGCGGTCGATACGTTGTTTTGTAGCTAAGCGATTAGTTTTTTTCTGTGAATTATTTGTTACATTGTTCTATAAGGGAAATCTAGTGCGGAAATTGATATTTTTTACATTAAATTTGCTTGAATATAGCTTAGAGTTATAGATGGGATTTTATTAATTAACATAACTTTTTTTAACAATAATGGGAAGAAAAATATAAGAGTGGGGAGACAGAAGTGAATGTTTTTTCAAGGAAATAGTACAAAAATCAAGTTTATATACGATTTCATTGTACAATTTAAGAAAAGACTAGAAAATGCCCTTGTTTCGCTTCGGAAGAACCAGTTACCAAACAAGTAGTTATTGTGGTACAACTGTTACAATTAGATTTGGTTTCGCGGACTTATTCGTAGATATTAATGTCCTGTATAAAACTATTTCTGCAGCGTATGCGATAAAAAAAATTGTAGTTTTTTTCAACGGGTTACAGTAAGTTTTCATACGGACCTCTTACAATTTTGAAAATGTTCTATAGACTATATTCAGGAGAGATAATTTAGGATTATAATGGTAAAAGAATTTTTCAAATAGGCCCAGTAGTTTCGGAGCCTATTCACTTCAAACGAACTGTTGAATCTTTTCTCCTTATAATATTACGAGTAGTATAGATAAAGAAGACTCCATAATTATATAACACCTCGCCCTATTACTATTAACACATACTAATATTAATAAAACAATAGATTAAATAATATTTAATGAATCTGTAACCGAATTCATGTCTATAATTTATTTTATCGAATATGTCGCTCCAAAAATGTTGATAGCGTACCAAATCATTTTTTGATTTTGAATTTTGACACTTCAAAATTTAAATGTCAATCAGCAACGTACTGAAATGCGTATAAAATATGGCAAATTTTTGGCATTTCAAATAAATGTAGTTTAAAAGTAAACTACTAATGTTATAAACGCAAAAGTTTGTGAGAATGGATGAATGGATTTTTGTTTCTCTTTCACGCAAAGATTACTGAACAGATCTGAATGAAACTTGGCACAGAGATATATTAAAGTTTGGAATAACGCATAGGATACTTTTTATCAACTTAACTACTACGGACGAAGCCGTGGGCTGTCTAGTATATAAAATATTATATAATTTGTTGTCTACCGTCGACATTTTGTAAATATAATCTGAAATGTGGAAGTGAAGTAGGGGAACTGAAGATAGTAGATTGAAGAGATAGAGATGTTGAAGATGGTGTTTTGAAGAGTTGAAGAGAAGAGGACAAGGCAAGAGTAAGACCAAGTGAGAGGGACAAAGAGGCTATTGTAACACGTGGACGAAGTCGCGAGAAACACCTAGTTTCTTGTTCGTGAGTATTTCAACAATATATACCTACATACCTGTTTACTGTTGGTCACTTAGCAAGCATGCCTATGTCTGACATTGACATTATTTACAACCAGGATACTTTCTATGAATAAATTAATTGAATTGAAAGTGAAGGAAGTCAGATTGAACTGCAAATTTTGATTAAAATCAAAGTGCAACCATTACACTCTCTTATTACAAAGGTTTAGGAGTTATTTTGGCATAATTTTTTGGCAAAGTTTCTATTAATTATAACTACCATACATGGCCGTGAAATATGAACTATTTAAAAGGACCTGTAAGGAAATATAAAAACAAAGTTCATTAAATATTTAAAAACACAAGCTTTAATTGTAAATCCCTAAGAACATTTCATAACTGTATTATTAACCGTTGAGGAGTTCCCTTGTCTGAAGCCAATCCTGACCGTAGTATCAGGTCATGCTTATCATAAAAATGCATTGTCATCAGGAAGGCTGATACAAAATTTCAGCTCTGTAGTGTAAGAGGGAGTGGGTCTAATTAGGCTTGCAAGAATTTAGCTTTTAAGTGTACGGTACAAGTTTATTAACATACCAATATACAAACATACTCTGCAAGTTAAATAAATGCTTGTAAATATGTAGTTCCTACTGTACTATAGTTCGGTTCGGTTCTACATACTGTAATTATTCTGTCAAAGCAAATTAGTAAAAAGATGATTTTTCGTTATTATTTGTTATTTATACAAAACTTGCATGAGTTTTTGACATTGACAAATTGTAACGGTCCGAGATATAAAGTGCTAAACATGTAATGATACGGTTTAGTAACAAAACTGTGACATCGCCATCTACTTTTTAGGTTACAAAATGTTTAAAGATGAGACAAACTTCATTTTTTCCCAAGAATACTCGGAATAATATTCACCCAAACCCTATTTCATCCCCCCACTGAACGAAATTAAAAAATTGCTAGATAAATATCTTTTGTATTTATTTATCTATAGTAATAATTGACATGTTGGCCGGTTGGTCTAGTGGTTAGTGTACCTGACTGCTACACCGGAGGTCGTGGGTTCGATTCCCACCCAGGTCAAACTTTTCTGTGATGAGCAGGAATGTTTGTTCTGTGTGTCTGGCCGTCTATGAGTTGTCCATAGATATTTACTGTTAATGTACCAGTGTGTTTCTGGCAAGACATGGGACCAATCGACCTTTTATTAGACTCACGGGCGCTGCACCGACCAATAGTTGTCATTGGTGGGTCATGGTGGGGGGGCCGCGGGCCAGATGTCATGTTTCGTCGTCGGGAGACGCGCGTGACAAAGTGTAAATGGGTCTGTGTGGGCCACACCGCAATGGCGTACGCATGTGGCCTGCCAGCAGCTGGTTCCCGACCCCTCGTCTAAACCAATGGATATTGTATATATTGGATATATAGAAGAATAAGCTTCATTAATTTCTTCTTTAATTAACACCTTTTTTCGATGACATAAATAATTGGTATAATCCTTACCTGTATTTGTTAACAGATAACTTTGATACAATAGGGCTGAAACAAATTGACGGTTTATCGATATTTTATAATCGATAGGAACTTTGAAACACGATTGCTGACACGATTGCAGATTGCGCCAAAACTTCCAATGTTACAGATAGTGATGTCCAATACTGATACAGTATTCGATAAAACGATTAATTCATCGATAAAATAGCAGTTGGAGTTGGTTATAATGCTTTTATTTTGAAATTTTCATGGAATTTGCATCTTTGGCTATACTACCGAGGAAGTTTCTCATACTCTCATACTCTCTGCTCCTTCCTGAATACCCTGGTCGAAGCTGCCTGCATGAGTAAAAGCCTACTATCATTTTAAATGCAAAATATTGTAAGGATGGATCGATCACGCAAAAACCACTGAAGGAAATTGGTTTAAATTTGGCGCAAAAATAGATTCAAATTTGGAATAACACGGCTACTTTTCAACATACCCTGCGGGCGAAGTCGCGGAGCAAATTAGTTCATTTTAAAATTTATTTATTTCTATACAATTTAAACAAGTCTTTGAAGAATCTTTAAATACATTAAATGAAATTTAAATATTAGAAGTACAAGTTTCACGATAAAAGCAACTTATTTATTATTTGATAATTAGGGTAGTATTTTTTTCGTAACTACCCATAACCTTCTCTTTCATTAAATCTTACGTATTTAGGAGAAACTCGAGTCAATCCCAAAATTCTCAGAACCTTTTGACCTTTCTCTCCCCGAAGAGTAAAGCGGGGTGCGATGGAGCAATAGAATCCTTAATTTTCGTCCTCTACTGAGGCACACGAATTCGTATATAATTTTGTATTTATACGTGACTTGTAAACAAGATAAAACAGAGCAGATAGTAAATGGGAAGTTCAGACAGATTCAATACAAGAAACTCTCTTGGAATGAGAAACATATTTTAATACTTATTAAATCGCAAAATGCTTTATACGTATTTTATATTAGTTTCGTCAAGCAGCTTGGCCCCTGTGGCAGTTGTTAAGCTAATAGCTTATGTATTTTGTTCTAGTCTAAACCTATCAAAGTCAAAGTGTTTATTTCGTTATAATTAGAGTCCGCCCGCGGCTTCGCCCGCGTGGTATGTTGATAACAAGTATATTGTTATTCCAGAGTATAATCTAGCCCTTTACCAGTTTTATTCACTTTTATTCGGTAGTTTTTGCATGAAGGAGTAACAAACATCCATACATCCTCACAAACTTGCGTATTTATAATGGTAATAGGATTTTTAAAATTATTTCTTTTATTGGGAAAAGTTTTATGGACTAACCTCACACTAACTCAGGAACATAATATATACACTACACAGAGTGAAAGAGAGATTAGTGCAGGAGGATTCTTCGTTCCATTTAGCGCTCATGTTCCTTAGAGAAAACTATTCAGTCCCTAGTAGCTGTACCCGCTACTTCGTACGCGCAGGAGTTTTATTCGAGTAAATGCCGATCCCGCGGGATTTCCAAGAAGACAGACTTGTTAGTTTTATATTAATAAGTTTTACAGGTACATTATGCTTTGAAATTAGTACCAACTACCCACATACCTATCAGGTTTGTATCTTAGTAATTTCATTAAAAAACTTGTAAATATTTTTACTTTGGCGTATTCGTCTTTTTCGCTCACATTAATACACCTTGATACGAATATTTAATAATAAAAATAATTTATATTTAGAAGAAATTCGAGTCAATCCTAACATTCCGTTTGACTTCTCTCTCCCGATGAGTACATCGGGGCGCGATGGGACAATAGAATCGTTAATATTCGTCGAACTCAACGACTTTGTATATAATTTTATACAGGGCGGCCATGTAAGAACAATACAAAAGTCAAAATTATTTTGCGACCAATTCTCACATCTAATATTTGTTCAATAATATTTTTATATGGCTGTTAATTTACAGTATCAATCCTTATCCGGGGTTTTACCCGCGTTAATTTAAAGACAAAAAGCTTCTAAAAATAATATTTTCGCCCATTTTTGTAGGAGAATGTTTGTTACTCCTTCACGCAAAAAGTACCGAACCGATCTTGGTGAAATTTGACATAAAAATTTAGTATACTCGTTGTTGGAGCATCTTTCTTATTAATGCTTATTCGTATATTACAGGATACATTTTGGAAAGTGCGTAAGGATTACACGATTAAATTCCCTTACCTCTCTTTCTTCATCAAACGAGCCGACGCACAGCTGGTATACATCCCTTCGTCGTAGACATTGCCAGAACATCGCGCTTTGCGTCCCCTTACATCATGCATACCGCGAAGGACTGGAATAAGTTGGAGCGCCAGTTCTCCCGTTCGACTACTAAGTGTCTAGTCAAGAGTGAATAGGCTCTTACTAAATTAGTGCTCTTTACCATCTAAGAACACATTACCATCTAAGAATACATTGGCGCTTACCATCAGGTGGGATGGATGGATTCTTAACTATACAGCGTTTACAGCGTTTAATATTAACGTATTTTACTGTAAACGCTAGATAAACTATTTGCCATTCACACACTACCCAACCGGTCTTTGTAAATCCATCAATCCGTACATCCAGCATTAATCTGTTAAGTAAATCCTGTCCAGCTCTCCACTGATATTATTTGCCTCGGTCGATATACTGGTATGAGCGTTTATTACATTAACTGATAGGCAAAATCAATCAAACTGATTCATATCTCAAAGCCAGATTCGGTACTGGATATCGACTTAGGATTGGGTTGTCGAACTACATGTTTCTGGACACATCGTTATGATGGTAGATAATACCAGAAAGCATTAAGTTTTGTCCTTTTTCACTCAGATAGGATTAAGTACTGTCCTTGTTCACTTAGGCTTAGTGTTACAGACTAAACAAAATAAATAATTCTGATGTTGGGATCTAAGTCTCAGGCCTCTTTCGGGGTTGCGGCCGGCTAGAGTTCGAGCTCTAACCGCCCAATAGCAGCCCCGGGAAGGACGTCGGTATGTGTGGCCGCGTACCGTCGTAAACTGGGTAGACCAGGTGCG